>CAUJGJ010000087.1:1399100-1439100 GCA_963170055.1 Halisarca cf. caerulea
TTTCTCTGCACCCCCCTGCCACCAACAAGAGAGAAGAGTGAAGATGGCCCACTACAGCCACCAAGAGATGAACATTGCATGATTTAACAGTTGACAGTAACAATTAATTAGTATGTATGTTTATAATAATAATAATAATAATATTTTCTTATTTAAACTGGGTGAGCCATTAGCCAGAGGCTACTATTAAGGCCCCCAGTATCCCACACACTCACTCACACACACAATCACATTAAATCAAATTAGAATTTGTTCGGTGGCTGCAGTAGGTCATGTTCTCTTCCATTCCCAAGCTGGTGGCAGGGGGGTGCAGGGAAAAAAACGCCAAATGCATGGCACACAGGTGGGATGGTGCCCTCTGCTCTCTGCTTAACTTCAAGTGCTAACCTACTGAGCCACCAGCACCCCCCAATGTTTGTTTGTGTATTGATTGTGTATTTGTAACCAATTACTGGGCCCCCTGAAAAGTAGCCTTTAATTGAGCTAAGTGGGTGTCCCAGTCTAAATAAGATCAATCAAATCAAATCAAATCAAATCAGCCTGAATTGCAAGAAAAATGTGTGATTTATAGTTTAGAGGCACCAAAATATAACATTTTATCACATAATGTAAAGTTATAACTAAGGAGGGCTATCATAACTGTCTCCCATATGCTGGTTAGAGAAGAGGCTTTGCCTTTTATACTACTACATACATAAGTTCAGTGCAAGCTATATAATTATTATGTTGCCGATAATGTAATTGCACCGCAACAAAACTTAATATGGCAAATTTGCTGTCCATGCTGAGATTTCTGCAAGTGACCATTTCCTGCCATCCCTGACTGGTACAATTAACTTAATCAAATTGCCAAGATGATCAAAATCGGCACGTGATATTTTCTTTAAGTTATATTATTTGAAACCCATGCAAAGGCTTATGCATAAACATAAACTTCAAGGATCCGTGCATGGGAGGTCACCAATCAGTATCATAAGTACATTGGGCTGCTACCAAATAATATTCATGGCTCTTAGTGACAGAATGTTCAATCAAGGAGCAGGGGATACTGGTATAAATCACTTGTATAAAAGTAACATCACCTTCACTGTTGTCTTACATGTAGTAACCATGTAGGCTGGAGGAGCTATAACCCTTTCGCCCAATAATTTTTTTATTCTAGTGAATGCTTACCTGGTAATATATTACTCAAGTTATTATACTGCACATAAATTGTACATAAAACTGAACGAGCCCCCTCCAAAAGACAGATCATTCTTATGCCAATGATAAGTATGTGCAAGAGAATCAAGCAACCGTATACTTGTTACTAGGAATGTATAATGATACCTCTTTCAATCACAAGCTCCTTCAGCAAATTATAGTTGAATTGGTCAAAATTACGAAGAAAGTGCAAACGCACACGATAAGAGTCAGATACAAAATTTCTTGCAATCAATTCATAAACATTCATCTACGTACACTTCATCTGGTTACATACCCCCTTTTCTTCATTCTCCACTTTCCTGTTTCTTACTTCTTGCGGATCAGCATACTCACCCCCTTGTGGTTCGAATGGTTCTAATTTCCCACTTCTAAATCACAACAAGATAAAGTGCAATAACATACACATGCATGACCACCACATGTACCAAAATAATCATCAAACGTACTTGCTTGTATCCTTGCCAGCTGGAGACAGAGTGCACGATGAACATAGCAGAAATGAAAATGTACATATATACGAAAAACTAAAAGTATAGTACGATTCTGTAAATATACACGAATTAAGCAACACATACATGCACACATGTAAACATGGACAAACAGACATGAACGCATGCAATAATATTATGTACACAAAAACTACAAAAGAACACAAAACACCTTCAATTTGCACAATCATACAAAATGCATTAATTAGACTTATACATGCACGTATCTAAGAGCAAACATTGATAATATATACACAAACACACAAGTACACGCACACACACACAAACACACACACACACACACACACACACACACACACACGCACACACACACACACACAGACACACAAACACACACAAACACACCCACCCACACACCCACACACCCACACACACACACACACACACACACGAAAAGGAATCTCACCAGATGCACAACAACAGGAGCATGTTGCCACTAAGCATTCAAAAACTGCTGAACAACAACAGCAAATGACAATGATAGCTATAAGAATGCTGATTGCAGTCATTAGAATAACTACTACTACCACCACAACAGCAATAACAACTGTGTTGTTTGAAGGTTCTGTAGGTCCTGGAAGAGATAAGTGAAACTCTATAAGTCAATATTAAAAAGGCGAACATGCATGATAATTACTTATGAATCGCAATGTATTCGTTCGGTAAACATCATCAACGTGCAGAATTGACACATGCACTAGAGAGCAGCTTACCAGGAGTCACCAGAAAGTCTTGAATGTACATACATTGCGTTTGTGTTGTGCGTCCACAGGCATTCCATGGAAGAACTGTGAAGGAATAGTTGGTGTTGGCCTGTAACCCTTCAAGGCGGCACAAAGTAGCTGTGGTACATGTTACACTTGTCCCACAGTCTGGTGATGACACTGGGCAGTAGACGACTTTAGCTGATGTGACAGGAAGAGAGCGATTTCTGGTCCAAGTAACGCTTACAACAGAACCAACCACAGATGCTGTGACAAATTTAGGACATGATGGCAGACCTACAAATAAAACAAAAAGATGATGAGAGTTTATAAAAATAAGGATGCAGATTAGAAATCATATAACACAAATAAACAAGTATCTAATAAAAGGATATTCAATTTAAATATTTATACAGCAGCGAAGAAAACATACAACAGTTTTTATCACCAACTACAAGGTAAATAATAATAGTATTAGTAATATGAATTACGGTAGTATAACATAATAATTATGTAGGGACAAAGTGAAAGAATGCCCACCCACATGGTAACGCATTTGCATTGGTAGAATGAAAACAAGTATGCTTGACCCAACAGCATTCTGTTGTGATGTGACCACTGTATTAAGCCATAAAATATGTAACAATTACAGGACCACAACATATACGAACACTTTCACCTAGTACTGAGTTTTGACACTAAGGTATCAAGGTGAAGGTGTGTATATAGTGAAGATCTGATTCAGAAGAAACAAATATCACCCATTCCTTTATCTAATCAGATTGTTACATCTCAAAAGTTTCTGAATTCCATGCATATGGCAAAAGTGTTATAATCGGATAGGTTAATTCAATTCCCATATTTTACCTCAAATTTCAGTCAATGAAAAAAAGGTTGAGAAATACGGATTTTGTGCATGCAATGTTCATGACAATGGCCACAAGTAACCCTCCATGAAGATACTAATAAGAATGGTCTGACCAAAACTGGAGCATGCAGCCAGACCATTTCCTTTGACCCTGCATGTGTAACCTTTTGTTTGCTTCTGAAACCCCTTTATATGTACTCCACAGCATACACTATGCATAAAATGAGAAAATATTTGATCTAAAAACCAATGCATGATAACATTGGATGATATTATGTTGGGCATGGGACCATTATTGTCTAACCAATGTCAGGATTATCACAAAATGGTATAATGCCCAAATTCTACAAAATGCACTAAAATCCTTATGTCCAAAAATTGACAAAGTTGAAGTGAACAAGACCAATCAGTACATCTTGGTTGGGTACCTAGTGGAATAATGCCATTATTAAGGGCCTTCTCAAAATAAATTAGTGTAACATATAGTCTAGGTAACATATTCACCGAGCAGACATAGCAAAATCATGCATATATTATGCATGTACTTCAAAGTACATGGACATGGTGTGAATATGTATCTTTCATCAAACCATTCCAGAAAAGTACGTATTACTACTTATCTCGTGATAACGTCATACATCAAAGAAGCTGCGCTGGGTAGTATTAGGGATACCTGTCCTGCGGTTAGGACAGTATTCACTAAGCATCCTGCTGGGTTTGTCATATAGCAATCAACAATTGTCAATTAACGAGAAAAATGTCGCAATAACAACTTGTGTACAGCAACTATAGTAGAGCAGCTGTCTTTTTAAGTGTTAAAAGGAGATGAATTAGTTACTGCCTGGCTGTTTGGGGAGCACTATGTTTACTGACCTCAATCCTTTCGGCCAGTACACATGTTACTCTCCAAGCGGCCATGCAGTAACTAGTACAATGTCATACTGACCTTGAGAAGGGCTGTCTACAGTATTCGTAGTACATCCAGTAGCACTTCCACAGTTGTTAGATGGAGTAACAGTAAGACTGTAGTTCACACAAGGATTTAGTCCACTGATAGTACATGGACTGGTGCATGTTGTACTATTCCCACAGTTTGGTGATGAGGTAGGACAGTAGGTGACGGTAGTGGTTGGGACTGGAGGGGAGTTGGGAGGTTGTGACCAGGTTACAGTAGCAGCTGTAAAATCTGTATTCCTAGTTGATGTGGTATTGATAGGGCAGGAAGGTGTTGCTAAAATGGAAAATACAACATAAGATTGACTGAAAGAAGAAAAAAATGAATGCTGGTAGTATTCCAGTATAATGGCATGATTATCACTCGCAGAAACAATGCATGTCACCATTAATTTTATATTTTTATGTAAGTTTCAGGGCACCATAATAGCACATGTACACAGACATATGTATATTGAGCACACATGGAGTACAATCCTGTGAATCTTGTATGGCACTAAAAAAGACTTAATACATTGCTGAGGGGCATGCCCATTTCTGCTTAAAAGGTTTTGCAAGGTCAAGTAATTTTTCTGTACAAAACTTCCGTAACGGTTGTTTCTTCCTATCACATACATACGTACATAACAGAATGGGCAATCTATGGTATAAGGATAATTATATCTACATTCATCTCATCAGTGAAGAGACTTTTAGAGTAGAAGAGTTCTCGAGAGTGTTAGTTTCATTAATAACAATAATCTTTAAACGAAAATTTGAGTTTCCAGAACTTTAAGTGGGCCACCAGTTTTTAAAACTCAAATCACTTGTCCTTGAATTGTCTATCACTCAACTAAATAATAATCAACTTGGTAGTTAAGACAAATAATTTGCCTGATTACAACTATGACTACAACCGTATGTGCATACGTAGAGCACCTGAATCTACCCAAAACAATTCTATAATATTAACACCTAATAATAGCATAGAAATTACATTGCCCATAGCACATTTTGATGCTACCCATAAATATGTACCAAAGCACTGTTGTATATGTACATGTATATAAAGGAAAGAGGTTCATCATTATACGAAATAAATACAGATTTTAAGGGCTTTCGTTCAATACTAAAGAATTATTAGAAATTCACATGCATATACATACGTATGTACAAACTGTTTGAAAAATAGATAAACCATGTAACCATTAAATTCCCCAAACACACTGAATGAAAAAGGGGGTATGAGTCTCAAAGATACAAATGTACATACATACACGGGGTACACGTGGAACAGGTGTACCGCTTGCCAACATGAGCGAATATTGCCTACATTAGCCACAGGTGGACTGATCGTTGACAGTGCTATATACAACACATAATATGACACTAACACATTACTTTCAAACCATACCCGGTGCAGAGACCCGCAGAGAACTGGGTTGAACATGGTAATCATGTTAGGTGAACAATGGTCAAATGATATACCCTCAGTACATATTTCCTTCAGAGTATACATAGCTAAATAACATTAGTACATTCATGTTTTACCTATATAGATCTTTTTATGAACCATTGGCAAGCTGGCTAAGCCATCATACATATATACATACATGCATACCTGCATTCTGGTACATTCAAGTACATTAGGATAAGGGTTGTAGTTGGTGGGGCATGGGCAGGTAAGGGAACTTTGTTACAGAACATTACCTAAATTGGAAATTTTATTGCAAATAGATTATAATAATATTATTCAAGACTGCCAGTATACATACATACTCTAACTATGCAACACGTTAGTTAGAATATCTATGCTATATACCAGTCAAATTCGATAAGCAAAACCCTAACACATGTGAGGTAATTAGCGTACCTTGTAGAGTTCTAACTAGGATTGACTTTTAGGTGGGGGGATTCATTATTACAGCGCATGTCTGCCATGCAAGACATAACCGTAGTTTTATGTACGCATTGTACACATTTAGCAAGGAATCTTTCAGGATAATAATTTTATAGGGCGGGGGCAATAACAAAGTATAGTAGGGGGTAGATACACATAATACATATGTATCTGGTATCCTAGATGTCTATAAAACACATCAGGGACAATAATAACCATTTTGGGGTGGTCTGACATTTTGTCAGACTAGGAGCCTGTCTGGCCTTATATACGTAGGCAGGTGTGGTCGGAAAAATATAAAAAAATACACTCACTTTGCTCGCGCTATATCTTACATGTTCCTTTCAATCAGTGCATCACTCCACAACACTAGTTACAGTGAATTCATCATTCCAAGAGGAAAAAATATAACTGGTCTGCTATAGCCCGTCGAGCCTAAATCATCATCATGTAAATTATACAATTATAGAGACATTATGTACTACATAGTATATATGTACATAGTATCTATAATAGATGATGCAATACAGCATACTATAAATGGGGCAATAGGGCAATAGCATATGCAGATAATGAGGAATTGTATGTAGATGTCATCACAGGAGAATTCCCGCTAGCTATTGTGTGATCCACAAACATCTACGACATGGCAGCTTCTTTTAATCTTATCTTTTTAAAGGCATGGTCAAGAACATTTCTAGTTTTAAGATTTGTTGAAACACTGATCCAGGCTGGTGACATTCTGTACAATGCGAATGCCTCATATTTCTTGCATACGTCACAGTTTAGCAACATACACTGTGGATTTTGTAATGATCGAGCCCACAAACAAAGCTACAAGAGAGTACTATGTATGTTCCTATCATAATATTCTGACTCACTACTAGCGAGTACTCCTGCTAGTTGATGCTTGGATACCTTCAGAGTCTTCTTGCTAGGAATGTGATCAGTAATGTAGTTAGAACTTATTAAAAAATATAGGGTGGCACGTACCCATGACATACAATGAGTTTTAATAGTTATGGATAGCAAGTAATTGTAGTAATGCCTGTTGCTGTACTATTATTGCCGTGCAGCATCCAAACAGGGCAAGGAGAAAAGGTGGAAATGGCGGAAACAGTGGAAATGCTCTAAGCTAGAAATTAAAGCATTTGCCACATTGTTTGACCCCACCCACATGCCCACATGTATCTACTACAGTCCCACCTAATGGTCATCACTGTAAATAGCTTGGGTGAAGGTACATGAATACAGCACATTGCATTGTAGCAAGACATATATTTTGTATGGCATACAGTGAAACCCCTCTAATCCAGACACCTTGGGACCAGAAAGTGCTGTCGTAATTTCCAAGGTGTCCTCATTTCAGGGGGTGAAGGTGTATTTGGGTTTATTATAGTAGATTGTTTAGTTCCAGTGGCATGTGTCCACATTACGGTTAAGGTTACAGTTAAGACACACACACACACACACACACACACACACACACACACACACACACACACACACACACACACACACACACACGCACGCACACACACACACACAACACACATGCACACACACACACACGCACACACACACACACACACACACACACACACACACACATACACACTCATACACACACACACATGCACACACACACACTACTGAAAATGAAGTGTTTTGGATGTAAGCTGGAGAGTTTGGGGTGGAAGTTCCCCCTCCTCCTCCACTCGATAGAACCTAGCCTTCTATTGAGCTAATTGAGGTAGTTAGTTCTGTCAATCGCGAGTACTGGGAGTGTGAGTGGACTGTGAATTTCTTAGCTTAATTTTGGGCTGAATTTATGCATCAATTTGTATGTAGCACACACTTATATATACTGTGCATCATGTGTTGTTTACATTCCATTTCGACCTGTAATCAACGACCAAAGATGCACTTTTGGGGGCATTGCGGACTTTTACGGCCAATAAGGCGCAGGTGACTAAGGTCTGTTTATGCTAATGACTAAGTCATTCAACCTAGCTAATCTGCTTGCAATGATAATTAAATGTTCGATTATTATAATTTCCACAATATCTATAGGTGTAGGTGTGCATGCTACTACTTAATGTTAGATTTTGGCTGAAAAGTTACTTCCATACATGAACCCGAAGTTGGTGCTAACATTCAGGAATGATGTACAACTGTCAATCAACTTACACACAGCGTATTTACACTTGCCAGATATACAAAGTAATAAATTGTGCAACAGCATTGGTTTGTTGGAAACGGTTCTTCAAGCAAAAAAGTCTATTTTCGAAATGGAAAGTAGTGAATTTTGTTATAATGTATTATGGCAAAAGCTACAAGCTAATTGCAGAAGTGTCAGGCAGAGAAAAACGTTTTGTGTTGAAATCTTCAGGTACATTGCTATACAAAAATGACGCGAAGGGGTGGGGGTAGCATTGGGTGGAAAAAAACAGAATTATAGTTTTGGAACATATCGTCATTTTCAATACCATTCTTCACCTCATTCTGCTGCATACTTCGTATTATATGGCGTCTTTGTTTGATCTTTGCCTTCGCTAGTGTACAAACAACACCCGAACGTACTCCGAATGTAGTTTGGTGTAGCCAGCCTTTTCTGCCATATAAATGAGCAGGAGAAAGGGTTTATTATGATTGTCCATCACTTTCTGTACCCGGGGGGGGGGGGGGGGGGGGGCAGAGTCAGCGTCACCATAAGTACACTGTCTGACCACTGTACATTGTCCATTTTTTGGCGAAATGTACCATACGTACATACTTCAAAGTACATGGACAAGGCATGAATATGCATGTATCATTCATCAAAACATTCCAAAAAAGTAGTATTACTGCATACTGACCTTGTGAAGGGCTGTGTAAAGTATTTATAGTACATCCAGTAGCACTTCCACAGTTGTTAGTTGGAGCAGTAACAATAACACTGTAGTTAATACAAGGATCAAGTCCAATGATAGTACATGGACTGGTACATGTCACATTATTCCCACAGTTTGGTGATGATGTAGGACAGTAGGTAACTGCAGTTGATGTGACTGGAGGGCTAGCAGGTTGGGACCAGGTTACATTAGCAGCTGTAAAATCTGTAATCCTAGTTGATTTGGTCATGGTAGGGCAGGAAGGTGTTCCTAAAATGGAAAATACAACAGATGAGCCAAAAGGTACTGTCTATAGAAAAAAACAAAACCTGGTGATATTCCAGTATAATGAAAATTATGACTATTATGTACAGAGACAATATTACCTGATGATAAAATTTATGTAACTACGTAAGTCTAACGACACCATCCATCCGTATGCAAATGTACACAGACATGGTATGCTGAGCACATACATAGTACAATTCTGCAAATCTTACATGGCACCAAGGCTTGATACATTGCATGTGGGTCATGCCCATTTCTGCTTAAAAGGCTTCACAAGGTCCAGCAATTTTTCTGCACTATAATCTATTGTTTCTGTTTATTACATAGTACGTATGTACGGGTATAAAGCAGAATGGGTAATCACTGGTATATATTAGGGTAGTTATCAACATCATATTATTATTGATCTTATTTCATAAGCAGAGAGTACATTTCAGAGTAGAAGATTTATTGGGAGTACAACTACAAAGTCAACATAATCATTATCGAAGTACCTTAGCAAGCTTTTCTTTGACCATAAATTGAGATTTAACTATATATATCTAAGCCTATCTAAGTATGTGCCTTGGGTCTCTTGTAGCTTATTCCCGATGGTAAATTTGTTACTGCCTAGGCAGCGCCTTTGCTGTATGACGTCATTATGTGATAATGACAATTTCTAAGCAATTCGAGTTTCAGGGCTGTGTAGGTGGCTCACAAGTTTTTTTTTTTCTTTTTTTTAACTCAAATCACTTAGAGTTGAATTCTCCATTACTCTCAATACTAATCATTTTCTGATGTAAGTAAATAGTATATTAGGCGTACAAACATATATAGGATAGTTATGAATTACCACTAAACTAATGCAAATACTTCCAGTAGATAACATTTTTTACTTTCACCGGAAGTGTCCAGAATGTCCGGAACGATGTCTATATATATATATATATATATATATATATATATATATATATATATATATATATATGTATATATATATGTCAACAACATGGCGGACGCGAAGTCGGTACATAATCTTTCGGCTATATTTCGGTGAAATTCATTCGTTTACTCCTGATTTTATCAGCGAAGAGTCTTTTAGACCAGAAAAGTTCTTCGAAGTATTAGTTTAGTCAATAACGACGATTTCCAAACTTAATAACCAGCCAAGGTACACTCAATCAAAGGTCCTCCAAGGTTCAGTCAACTCCTAAATTAGATGAGGGTGATATGCTGTTCCTATAACTACGTACTAGCAAAAGTATTTCGGCTGCTTTCAAAGTTCATTGCGATTCACATAATAATTCCTTGAATTAAAGATGGATTGTGCCAATTGGTCACACAGTGTGAACACAGTAACAAGTAATTCAAGTTAAAAACTCGTGGGGGCTGCCGCCCCACATAATCGAATCACTTGCAAAGCATAGGAGTGTAAGTGTACAGCTGAACATTCAGTGAACATACTGTTTATTGTAACTGGACAATTGTTTTGAAAACAATTGCCATATTTGGCAATTGTTTTCAAAACAATTCCTATAACTGATTCCTGTATAAATTCATACTTAACCATTAAGGTAGCGGGTTGGTCTGCCCACGCAATTTTCGCAAAAACTTTAGCTGTTATATCAATGCTACTGAACGATACTAGTGCCACTACTCTAATTTACCTTAGTGAGGTAATCATAAAATCTGTGTAGGCCAAAGAAAAAAATGAAAAAAGTGATATACTGAAGCAGAAACGAAGTTCTTACCGTTTGTTGTACTTTGATGCTTCATCGAGTCCAATTGCAGCGTAGCAAGTGTATTTGGACACTAACTTGTAGCTTACCCTCGTATTTAAGATCGTATGAATGGAATTTGGGAACCTCCTCGGTTTAACAGAAAATGAACTATTTTGGGTTGTTGCAAGTTAAGATCCCCATTTTTGGCATAGTTTAGGTGTCGTGGCACAGTGGAAGAACAGAATTTCTGCAAATCCATACATACGATCATTCACCGTACATAAAATGAATGCTCAGTCAAATAAAGCATCAAAATGATTCGACGAATATGAGGTATACTAGTAAGTGAGCTATAATTATATTCATTGCCTAGTACTTATATTCATAGTTATTGCAAATGGCGGCTAATGCGCCACCTTAAGACTTTTCTTCAAATATATATATATATATATATATATATATATATATATATATATATATATATATATATATATATATATATATATATATATATATATATAAGGAAAAACCGCATGAACAAGAGTGTATAAATACCATTTAGAAATGGTAAAAGGATGTAGGATTGACACAGGATCGTGCAAAAAGTCATTATCGAAGAAGGATTCTCCAAGAAACACTTGGAACAAGATTAAGTTGCAAAACAGGTACAGGGCTAGATGGGCAAAGGGCAATACAGGCATAGAGCTAGATGAGCATAGGGCTACACATACATGAGGCTAGATGGGTATAGGGCTAGACAGAGTTTATAGTTGGACTGAGTGCACACTGTACAAATTCGTACATCCTGCAGCACATATGTACTGTATAATGTGCTGCACATGCGGAATGTAGGAATTTGCACAGTGTGCACTCAGTCCAACTAAACTCTGTCTAGCCATACACCCGTCTAGCCTCATGTATGTGTAACCCTTTGCTCATCTAGCTTTATGTCTGTCTTGCCCTTTGCCCATCTAGCCTTGTACCTGCTTTGCAAATTACCCTTGTTCCAAGTGTTTTTTGGAGAATCCATTTCGATAATAACTTATTGCACGATCCTGTGTCAATCCTACATCCTTTTACCATTTTTAAATGGTTATATATGTATATCGAACAAGCATTACACATCGGAAGTCCACATGAAAACAATATAGGGGTTGTCTGCGGCAGGCCCTAAAATTCCACCCAACTAAGTTTATGCAAATGTTGATCCATAGCTGCAATTATAGTATAATCTATTATAATAGTGAAACTTGTTATATTCATCATGTCTTGTATCATATCATTGACAAATACACATACACATGTATGCAGGTATGTATGTACTGTCACATTAACTCCCACTTCTAAGGGCGCCACTTAATTTACGAGGAGAAAATAACAAAAATAGAGAAAGAACACAATAATAATATTATGGTAATACAATGAATGTACACATATGTACATACCTACGTACTTGTAGATCAATATGTGTGTACATATAATACGCACAAATTTTGCAATAATGATGGAGGGAGGGGGGTGAATATGTATGGTGGAGTAGTGGCACTGAATAATTTATACCAAAAAGATTTGCACAAAGATGCAAGAACATATTAGACTATGAGTACAAACATAAGTACATGCATACGTAGACCACCTGAATCCACCCAGAACACTCATATTGCCTATTAATTAGAACTTACATTGCCTGCAGCACATTTTGATTACTACCCCATAATTTAAATAGTCCTACAGCACTTGCACATTTGTGTATGTACACTTATATAAATGAAAGAGATTCATAATTATATGAAATTAAAGCAGATTTTAAGGGCTTCAGTTCTATATATACCAATTTAAAAAGAAAGAATTACACATAAGAAATTCACATGCATACATACTTATGGACAATTGGTTTGAAAAACAAGACCATGCAGCCGATTCTCAAAAACTTACGATATGAAATTGGGAGTATGAGTCTCAAAGATGCAGGATGCTTACATGGAGCTCACGTGGAAAAGGTGTACAATACTGTCTGTCAACATGAACAAACATAATATGCACTTGCCATAGCCTGAAGGACAGTGCTGCAACATATAATATGAAACTAAAATAATATACTTTCAAGACATACCCAGTGCAGATACCCATAGAGGACTGGATATAGGGTAAAGATTGGCTGAATGATGCCTGTAGAACATAATTCCATCATGTGGAGTATATCGCATAGTCAAGTAAGTATATTTCGTGTTTGTTACATACATACACACACACCTGCATTCTCTGATACATTCAAGACTAAAGGTGGAGCTTGACAGGCCTGGGGTGTGGGCATGCAAACATTACCTAATTTGGAAATGTTATAAACAGTTTACTCAAGACTACCAGATACCTATAGATACATACAGTTAGTGTATAAGATATTATATGCGAACCATGCAACGTTTAGGTTAGTCTAAGAATATCTACCTACATATACCACGCAGTAAGTGCAATGAGTAAAACCCTAACACATGTGAGTTAATTTGAATACCTTATATTGATCCAACTAATGGGGTGTTGAGGTAGTTAGACATGTCAATTGCAAGTGCTGGGAGTGTAAGTAAACTGTGAATCTCTTCCAAGTAGCTTAATATAATCATGGGTGGAATTGTCATATCAAATTGTAGCATGCACATATGCATATATGCTTGCCTAAGTCTTCCACTATGCATCAAGTGTTGTTTACATTCTATTTCAACCTGTAATTAACGTCAAGAGATGTACTTCCTGCATGGGCCATTGCAGACTTTTATGCCCAATATTGTGCCAGTGACCAAATTCCGTCAGACTCTATGCTAATGACTCAGTCTGATTCATTCAACCTTGCTAATCTGCTGGGTAATTAAATGTTCAATTGCTATATATAATTCTCCCACTATCTAGGCATTGGTGACGTGCATACTACTACTTTAAGTCAGATTTTGGCACATGAAGAAGGAAAAAGATCATGCATGTCTGCAGCAATATATATTAACATGGGTGTCAATGTCCTGACATGCTTTGTATTTTAGAGAGAAGTATTCAGTTTGATTAGCTGTGGCTTCACTTGGTCACTTACATGCAGAAACTGATAATGCTGTAGTTCAAATACTGTAACAGCTAATTATACTACATATGTAAGTACATGCACTGTCATGTACATCTATGCAGGGTTCTATCTAGGATTAAGATTTTGGGGGGAAGCTTGTCAATGAGTATTACAGTGAATGACTGCCGCGCAAGATGCATGTATTGTATGTATACAGCAGGGTGATGGTGGGGGGGGGGGGGGGGGGGGGATTACAAAGTATAGTAGGGGGCAGGTACATGTATGTATATGTGGTATCCTAGATATCCATAAAACACATGCAGTGCATGCAGATATGCATATGGAGTGCAGGGGTATATATATATATATATATATATATATATATATATATATATATATATATATATATATATATATATATGTATGAAACTAGGGGGGTCTGGGGGTTTTTAGTTATATAATGTTGCATTTGAAGCCATTTTAGACCATTCAATGCTGATTTTGACACTCAAGTAGGGCCTTCTCTACAGTAGTGAAACGAGTGCCTGTGTGTATACATGTGTGTGTGTGTGTGTGTGTGTGTGTGTGTGTGTATACGTGTGTGTGTGTTTGTGCACGACCGGACATATTATGGAGTGCAGGAGTATACGTACTTAACTAGAGGGGTCTTTGGGCATGCCCCCTAGGGAAAATTTGAGGTTTTTTGGTTATACAAGGTTGTATTTGAGGCCATTTTAGATCATTCAAGGTAAAATTTGACTCTCAAATAGGGCCTACTCCATAGTAATTTGTATTGCAGTTGGATTTTTTGGGGTGGAAGCTTTCCCCCCCACTGGATAGAACCCTGCTATGTGCCACTTAGGCGAATACGTACATGCCTATGCATTATGTAGCAAGTGTCAATTGCATAGTATATACACAAAATTGAATGCTACATGTAATATTATACAATCATGAAATTTCCAGCTCAATTGTATTGAGCAACATGCATGAATTTCAATTACTTTGTGTATCATGTGGCAAATGCACTCTAAAATTTATCTGAATCAGAATACAATAATCAACTTGGTTAACATGCATGTGCAATGGAAACAATTCAACCTTATAGCTAAATGGAAAATCAAACAAATCACTACTTGCCCATGGCCTATTACATAGTATACACAAGTTCTTGCACACTTATAGTTGTAAGAGTGTCCTTGTGGACTTTATCTTCTCAAAGCTACATTACAGCAGAAGTGAGTAGTGCAATGACAAGAGATCCAAGAAAAGATATCTGCAGATCCCGTACAACTGATCCTGAGCATGCTGCAATCAAAGTGAAAGGAATGATTACTGAACAGTTACTGCAGTGTTGAACTAGCGATTAGAATTAGCCTCAGCATCCACAAAATTGAGGATCGTTCAGCCCATGCATAATTAAATACTCATCAGTCATTTCATATAATATACACTTGATCACATGCAGCCTGCATGCGTTATATTCAACTCATATACTACAATACGTATACTCAATATTCAAATATCATATCATATTGCAAAACAAACATGACTGTAGCATGTAACATTGCTATCATGTGGCTTGGGATCATACAAAAGGGATGTGGCCCAAGCAGTAAAGTGGGTATATACGTACCATGCTAATGAGCTCCCAATATGAAAGGACAAAACATCTGTCTATGGTTCCCATGTTTCGATCACTGGCCTTGTTAGAGGTCTGTAACCATGGCAACCAAGAAGACAAGGTCCTGCTAATCACAAATGGGATTGTGGCCGTTGTGGTTAGTTGCCATGGTAACCTTCCATTTTCAAATTGGAAAAACAATAACGTTAACCTCTCATCAATTTCTGAGAATTCCATCAAATGAACACACAATACATACTATTAGTCTAAGTCTTAGGTCGAAGATGATTGGGTTTTTGGTGCATTACAATACTCAACCATAAAAGCATCATGCAGGACTCAGGAGATACTACGGAATCTAACATTATATATGTACTTCACTATTTTTGCAGGAGTACACACAGCAACAACACCAATGCAAAGCTGCTTGTTCCAGCAATGCAGTGTGCTTCACTGCTGGGACACAATAAACTTTTACACAAACGCATGTCAATGTGCAGGAAAATATGCAAATACGTGTGTGTGTGTGTGTGTGTGTGTGTGTGTGTGTGTGTGTGTGTGTGTGTGTGTGTGTCGTGTGTGTGTGTATGTGTGTGTGTGTGTGTGTGTGTGTGTGTGTGTGTGTGTGTGTGTGTGTGTATGTGTGTGTGTGTGTGTGTGTGTGTGTGGATTGTTACCATTGCTTGGTGACGCCATCATATCGCGTGACCACCTTGTGAGAAACGACGAGAGAGAGACTTTTGCAACGAGTGAATTTCTTTTGAACACCCGGTCATCTAAACCGTAGAGCTAGACAGAGTTGGGTTGGACTGGGTACAGTGTATACACGTACATATTCCTAAATCCCACAGCAATAGAATTATTACAGGATGTAGGAATTGAACAACGTATGTACGTATGTATACAGCAATGAAGTGTGCTAGTCATACACTACGTTTGTATTACAGCATACAGTAAACTGTAATTGTCATCCAACAGAAATTAGAGTTTTGAGAATGATGCTTGTGATGGTTCCATGGGTGCAAAATTCTAATACAGATTGCCATGTTCATTCCCATGGATGCTTTACAAGGTCAGCCACATTCTCTAAGACCATCTCTAGATCCTATAGCACACTCTGGTGCCACTTTCACAATGGGCACATGTGTTCATTGACATCAACTGAACAATAGGAGAATACCTGGCATAGTACAAGCACGAGCACAACATTTTCATATTAGGGATCAGGAATGCTATTGAAAATAGATACGTACAGCAACTGCAATGAGTAAAACCCTAGCATAAAAAGCCTAATTAGCTTTCCAATACAATCCTAAAATTAATTCGAATGTCATGTATTTATGTACATACACATGCACAACATGTCTACATACGTGCATCAAAAAGGAAATCATCTTACACTATTCAACATTTCATTGCTATCCTCCTCACAATATCCAGGCAAAAGTGTGTATGCCACAGCTTCATGTCAGGTTTGAACTAATATGTCATCAATACAGGAACCCAAGCTTAGCGCAACACTCAAGAAAATTAGCACACGAGGAAGGAAGAAAATGTCATGTCAGTAGAATATGGGGATGTCCTGTCACGCTCTGTAGTATGGAGAGGGGTATTCAGTTTGAGCAGCAACATCTTCCCTTGGTCATGCACAAACTGAACATCCTCTAGCTCAAATACAGCTAGCAATGTGTACATACGTACCTACATACATACATACGTATACATATGTATGTACATACGTACACACATTACATACGTACATACGTACGTACATGCATATGTATGTACGTATGTACACTAGAGTACGTAAGTACAAACACTCAAGAAATACCATAGATAATCGCTTATCTCAAACACCACTACTGCTAGATCTGCATGTCTGCCCAGGAGTGCTGGTGGTGAGATGACTGAACCAGGAGAGTGCTGGTGGTGAGGTGACTGAACCAGGAGAGTGCTGGTGGTGAGGTGACTGAGCCAGGAGAGTGCTGGTGGTGGGGTGACTGAACCAGGAGAGCGCTGGTGGTGAGGTGACTGACCCAGGAGAATGCTGGTGGTGAGGTGACTGAATCAGGAGAATGCTGGTGGTGAGGTAACTGAACCAGGAGAATGCTGGTGGTGAGGTGACTGAACCAGGAGAGTGCTGGTGGTGAGGTGACTGACCCAGGAGAATGCTGGTGACGAGGTGACTGAATCAGGAGAATGCTGGTGGTGAGGTGACTGAACCAGGAGAATGCTGGTGGTGAGGTGACTGAACCAGGAGAGTGCTGGTGGTGAGGTGACTGAACCAGGAGAGTGCTGGTGGCGAGGTGATGGAACCAGGAGAGTGCTGAAGGTGAGTTGACTGAATGATCACTAATACAAAGATTTCTCTTTGCTCTGACTTGCAAATGTTCTTTTAAAGACTTCACAAGGTAGAATCTAAGGTCTCTTTCATCACTTTATTAGGAACAGATTCTTGTGCAGTCCATACACTAACAATATACATGCACATACAGTCCCAAAACCACATGATAATACTTGTTCCTACATGTTTGCTGCACAATACAGTAAGATCAGATTTACACTCTGAAGTACGTACATAGTACTGCTCTGTTGGGAATGGAACATTCTTGTACTCAAATGACATTTACTATGCATGTACGTACATAGTTTTTCTAGGCGTAGGAAACAGGGAGGCCAAGGGAGGCCCCGCCTCCCCTCACTTTTAGTAAATAGGGACCAAATAAACAAGTATTCAGTATGCTGTTGCTGCACATCTGTTCCATGTACAACTTTCTGCCCCCTCACTTGTGCGAGCCTACCTACACCCATGAAGTGGCATGTAAATATGCATGGAAGTACCATGGTACTGCTTTCCTATTATTTTTACTTGTACATACATAGTACGTACGTATGTACCTAAGTACGTACATTTTTTGTCATGTTGTACACATATAGGTAGAAACATACGTATAAGTACATCCTCGTGATAAATCCTTACTTGAGGGGTGTTCCTGAGTTCCCAAAGAGGACAATGCAACTGTCTACGGTCCCCATTGCTGGGATCACTGACCTGGATATATAGAGGCTGGTAGCCATGGGAATCAAGGTTTGCTATTGCTATCTGCTTTGCCATTGTTTTTACCTTTATATACATAATACGTAAGTACCTACGTACATACGTATTTTGTCATATTGCACACATACGTAGTTGTAGAAAGCTATACATCCTTGTGATGTTTTCCTACTTGAGTGGTGTCCCCGAAGAGCCTGTTTCCGCCCCATTGTGTGTGTATAGTACAGTGGCAGTGAACTTTGGGATGGCTATGCACATGAGTGTCATGTAGCAACAAGTGTTATCGTGTGGTTTTGGGATTGCATAAAAGGAATGTAGTACGAACAGTTAAGTGGGTCGTAGCCAAGGCTGTAATAGGTAAATTATACGTAGATCTTTGCCTTTGGGGCAAAAATATGTACAGTACGTACGTATGTATGTGCTTGGCATACTGCATACTACATACCACTGCCTTCCGCCAGCTGAAAAACACCATCAGTGTTCCAGCCATAAGGAAATATCCTCCCTTCATTATACTTAGTTGGCAGTGGAAACGGGTAGGTGGTTACGAGCCTGGCCATGTAGCTAAGAATCCGGTATTCAATGCATAATGCAGGATATCAACTCATGAAAATACATACTCCTGTATACTAGAAGCCATGCTTCAAACATGCAGTCCCAAAAATAGATCAAAAAAGTAAAGAAGCAACATGACGAAAACAAGCATATGCGTACTTAATCAGTTGTACCCTCACTAGTAACTTGAACATGCGAAACAAGAACATAAAACATGTGTACATACGTACATACATACATATGTACTGTACATACATAAATACGTACGTGCGTCCATGTACGTACGTACATGTACGTATGTTTAAATGATGAAGAAGTTCAAAAATAATTGTACCAATCACAGATACGTACTACAAGATTTCAAGTTTTACATGCAATGCCTGTATGATGGAAATGGCTTCTACACCCTCATTGTATGAGAAAAAGCAATCCAATTAGCCCTTTCTGTACTAAGGTTTGACCCCTTACACTCATTGGTTGTTTGGAAAACTAATTATACTAACATTACCAAATAAGGTACTGTTAGCTGCAAGAGGGCGTGTACGTATATAGAGTGTCTATGAAAGGGGCTTACCTCACTTATGCAAACTCAGCATACTAGGTATACAGATGTACATACCTAATAATATGCACTTAGGATACCAGCTCAATGTACGTAGTAAACAAGCATATCATGCCACTGTTCAGAGGATGGCTATGGGCATGCAACAATATTGTATCAGTTTGATCATAAGCACATGAGATGCATACTCAGGGCCATCTGAGGAAAACTACGTATGACTATATATTAGTGAAATGTTAAAAGTTCGAAATATGTACTTTATGACTTCTACATGTTTAGTGTTGATTTCTGCACTGCTGTCACACTTCATAGCAGTGATTTATAAAAGCTTGTCCCAAACGCTCTCTTTCTGTTTTTCGTACAATGTCATATTAATGAAGTACGGACATCTACAAATGAGCCAATGTGTGAAGATTCAAACACTTAATACTATCTTTTCCGAACTTCTAGGCACATCCTAGTTGGGAAAGTGCAGGGGTGTAGGGAGAGGTACTACTGATGGGATTTTAGCCTCACCATTATTGGAGCTACGGACTCTTGAAAAAAACTCTAAGCAAAGTGAGTTTTATTCTGTTTATTACGTAATAAAATATTACATGTAAATTTATACAAAGACAAGAGGCTATTTAGTTCTACGTATGTTCTACATGATTTAGGGAGATCATTCCTAGACACTAGTACGCTCTAGTAGCATTCAACATTCATCATAGCAGGTACACAAGTGTGTACACAAGCACATGAAGAATGCTGAGTTTGCAGCTGAGCTAGGGAACTCTGTTAGACCACATTTCTTTATTAGGGAATGCTATATTTAGTAACAATTCAAACAATCTGCATGTGCAATGACCCCAACACACAAAGACTAATACCACTTTTAAACACTATGCTAAACCTCTGTAATACCACCAACATGATAAACTCAATGTACTAAATGCTTGCATATGCACAACACCATTGAAAAGAAAAAAACGACATGTTTGCAGCGTATGCATAATGTGGATGTACGTACGTACGTACGTATATACGTACATGAACAACAAATCCAAGTTTATAAAGAAAGAAACCATTTATACTCGACCATAGTATTAGTCTTCTCCTTAGTTTGGTAGCTTCAACACACTTCAGGTCCTCTGAATAAACTGACTCAGAGGAGGAAAAGCCTAATAGTATACGTATAATAGGTATGTCATTGTCGGGAGAATGGTAATGTGTAACATTTCGCATTGCACCAGTATTGATAGCCCAATCAGAATCAATGCTTATGTGTGCATGTACAGCTGTATATGTATACATAGGTGTAATTATGGGTCCATTTAATCTAACAATGATGCTGGTGATGATTCTGCATAGATCCCCCCTTTTAAGAAGCTGGATAGACTAGGGTTCTCCATGAAAATACATAAACATCTGACCAAAATGGGCTTGTGGTACGTACATACATACGTACACAGGGTTAGAAATAATGGTCAGCATTCGGACATTGTCAGACCATTTTGGTATTTTGTCTGACCCAAAAAAGTTTGGGTTAGACATTTGGCTGAACACCACATACGTACGTAAATGCTCATTTCACACACACAGTGCTGTTACCAAGTCATTTGTACCAAGAAGGTCTAATTAATCTTTCATTATTAATTTTGTTAATGCACATCTACTGTGGCACATGTGTATTTCTCCAAAAATGCGTATGTCCAAGCTAATCTGAAATTGTCTGAGCCAAAACTATGATGCTAGGACATTTGTCCATCCACCACTTGCTCCTTATATCTAACACTGCGTACATATGCATCTACCTGCACAGCTCCAATTACTTATTCAGAGAATTCATCTTCACGTGAAATCACTAATCAAACTTGGATAGTAGAAAGTACTCACACAGTTGGAAAAAATCAGCTTCAAAAATCAATATACGTACTCGGATAATAGAAAGTACTCACCTACTGAAATTGTAGCCATTCCTTGAGTACTACCATCATCTTGGTTTCTGCATTCAATAGTTCCACTATTGTCCGATGCATTGAACCCTCTGATAGTAATGGTGGAAATTGGAACAATACCACCGGAATCACTGGTAGATATCCTTTCACGATTATCATTAGCTGCATCTCGGCCACTTTCTCTAAAGGCATTTATTCCATACAATCCCCTGATAGTCCACTGAGCTACAGGTGTGGCACTGGTGCCAGTTACATTACAAATGAAGGACCGTTCACTATTGCAATCCAGCACAACAGTCCCACCTGGTGTTAATGTACCTGTCAAAGAGGATTACATTATGTGCATGGAGAATATAGAATAATGCCATCTGACAAGAACACTTTACATTCCATACATACTGCATTTGACTGTATAGAGGCTGGGTTCGTTTAACTCTTCTTCTACGGTACGCCCAAAAGCGCCCATTAAAAGGGAGGGAAATTTGAACGATCATTTTGTGTGCTACGTAGCTTCAATCCTAAATGTACTTACGTACATCATTGGAAAGCCTAAAAATAGCTCTTTCTAAAGATGGTAGGATGACATGGGTTTACTATTAGAGGGAAGGCTCGCGAAAGGGAAAAAGGCGAAAGAGTCACAGAGACGACGTACGGGTGCAGTACGTGCGGTGTAGACTACTGCCTCGACTGTTTCCAGGCTCATCTACCGACAGATTTGCACCGATAGAAAGCAACATGGAACAGTAATTGTACATTTTGGATAGTTACACTGCAATCCGACGCCTTGTTTTTCGTTCGTTGTTGTTTCTTCTTCTTTGCCTTTAAATGGTTCTTCCTTGACAATATCTCTGAGGGTTGGCTGTATCGGTATGCATAAGGTTTCAGAAGGCCTTAGTGCCTAAACAACCAAAACTCATGCTGCACAAAATCGATCGAAAAAGAAGTTCTTTGCGCGGGTTTGCATAAGCAGATTTTCTGTCAAAACGTTCCGTAGTACGAGGTCAGAGGGGCGCTTATTTACCGTAAATGGAGGGTTCAAGGGCCACTGTCATGTTTTTTTTTTTTTATTTCACATATCAACTGAAAACCAATAGTTAGCATCCAAAATTGTACAGAAAGTTGCACGAAATGTTTCGTTGAGGAGAAAATCGCGTACTTCCGGTAAAATCGGCTACAGAATACGCCATGTTCTTTCTGACGTAACAAAACGTCACAGAAGGAATACTTTAGTATTGGTACATAGCGCTTGGATAGCAAAATTGGTGTTTTCGCGATCTAAATTGTCTGAAACTTTTCGAAAGTGACCATCAACCACAGCAACGTTTAGCTCAGGGTACGTACATGTACGTATAACAGAACATTGTGTGATAATTTGACTCTTCACAAGCTCTAAGAATAAGCTATCAACTTTAGTAAACATTCAGAGTGAAAACACTTCCAGGACCATTGGCTAGTGTAGCTAATATACTAAAACTCAGAAACTCTCCTGAGACAACAGATCTGAAGGAAAGAGGAGCGGTTATCAACCCAGTTATTCATCAACACTTACTCCTAAAATGACTCGAATGTGTTTTAACGCCGATGCCGGGGATCAAACGTTTACCACTCCACACACACACACACACACACACACACACACACACACACACACACACACACATGCACACACAAACACACACACACACACACACACACACACACACACACACACACACGCGCACGCGCACACACACACACACACACACACACACATACACACACACACACACACATACACACACACACACACACACACACACACACACACACACACACACATACACACACTCACACGAATGATGTGTGGTGACAAGCACCAGAATATACTCATGCAGTTATGGATCTTGTTCCTATATATAGTTACATGTAGTGGTAGCTGGTACTCTCAGTACAGTGGGACAGGTACACAGTATATGCACTTCTGTGTCCACTGTCAGGAAAAGTAACTCGGTCACGAAGATCAAGAAAGTTTCCTGTGGTTGTAGAAATTAGCTTGAATAAAAGCCATGCATTCATTTTAGTGCTGATGTGCTTCTGTTGTTCATACGGTCAACTCGTAGATTGTCGTCCTCGTATGCAGCTTTTGCTAAGTTCCCTGCCTCAGCTAGTGCCGTACCTCGCGTACGTATCTCACACATTGAAACTGGAACCGATAGGATACGTTCGCACGCCTATAGTCGGCTTGTTTTCGACTAGTCGGTATCAAGGGTGGTTTTTGTTGTTATTAATACACAATGTGTCTTCGATGCTTTATGCAGAGGAGCTCGATAAGCTAAAAACTTCTTCGTATTCAAGTAGCAGCATACTTTACCCAACTAAACGGATCCTTCTGTGACGTCACCACAGCTCGGCTGCAAAGCTAGCGGAAGACCGGAAATCGCCTACTCATATTTGGATTTTTGGCGACTTTGCTCCTCTATAACTCCCCCACTAGAAGTCTGGACACCATAAAATGGGTATTAAACTTCATCATTTTGACAATCTTTTGAAACAGCCAATAAAAAAAAACATGACAGTGGCCCTTAAATAGTTGAGGGTAAAAACAGCCCTAGGTAAATAATGAGCGGGCCACAAATAATAGCCAGGTCTCAGCCGCATTGATCAGGAACAATACGTAGCCAATTATCGTTGATCATAACACATCTGGACTGACTTGTACTATTGTTTAGCCCTTGATTATATGGATAAAGATACCAGAAGGTAGCAAACTACCCTACAGACGCTGCCAAATGATTCCAACCACTTCCTTCTGTGACAGGACAGACTTTGGATTTTGCTTGTAATCGGTAAGATGGCCCTGGTCCATGGGTTCTTATTCGATTAAGCCCAGTCATCTGCCCTTTTGGTGTGTAATTATGGAATGCAGGTGGCTTATGCACGTACGTATGTGCAAGTATCACTTTTTTGACTCTTATTAGTGTGGTTAAGGTGTAGTGCATGCTATGGCACTACGAGTTGTAACTCTATAGTATTTGACTGAATGTTGGTTCGGGCTTTTATTTCGTTCCGGACACTTTTGACCCGACCATTAAACGAACAGGCCTTTGTTCATACTGGAAAACTTTCTCAAGTCCTGTATGTTTGAAGCCACCTGCATTCCATAATCACACACCATCAGGGGCATCCATGAAAATTTCAACTATGATCATTTCAACATCAATTACACTATTTCCAGATTGATCATGTCACATACCTGCCACTGGATGTTTCTTTGTATTTTGTTCTTTGTATTTTTTAGCGAAGAATATGCATGTCTATTCGCTCTTACAGTACTTCCCATAATAAAGTTAACGATAAAAGACGGCAGCCTGCATGTCACGACCAAACACACGAATAAACAAAATTAATGTTGCAATCTAATAACAAATGGCGGACTTGTGATATTGATCTGCAAGGGACAGATTTTTGAAGATTGACAATTTGCAAATCAACAAAGCATTGATTATTGTTGATCTGCTGGCTCTTTTGTTACCAATGTCGGGGTAACTGTCAATAAGGGTAACTGATCAAGCAAATGCTACTACTGCGGTTGTGCAAAATCAGCAAAAAAGTTTGTCTAACTACGTACTAACTGACTGCCTGTCGTCGCAAAATTTCACTTATCAAATAGTAGCATAACACAGTATTTGAGTTCTTATTTGTACTATTAGTATTTTACAGTACATGCCATAGAAAAGTTCCCGTAACGTATCGTATTCATAATCAAGTTTTATCATGTTACGATCGCAAATTCATAGTATCGTCATGGTATAAGTATTGTATAATGAATTGATGATGATTTGAACAAAATCATTCGGTACTTTCCTCCAGCATTCGTCTGCCGATTGTCTCTGTTCATTGTTTGTTTGTATGTAGTTGGTTCCTCATCGTTTGTTAACTCGATGACGTGTAACTGAAGGCATCAATTTACGTACGTAAGCCTTTGGTCGAACGTTGTTAATAATTTTCGTGACTCGAGTGTTGTTTCTGATAGTTGGTCAAGTGTTATTAAGTTTCTGATTGCAAAGGACAAGAGCATGGTTTATTCTAACTACGTACGTGAAGCAGAATATTCTGTATTTAAGTAGAACAGGAAAGACTTATTCTCAAATCATGGATATACGTACATACTTGTGTTGGAAGGCCGCCACATAACGAAGCCTGAAATCTGCTACTTTTTGAAGAAATTTAAAGCGACAGGCAGCATCACCAGAAAATCAGGAACTGGTAGGAAGCCCTCTAAGACACGTGCTCTCCTGGACTCCATTGATTCTGAGATAAAGAAGGACAACAAAATCTCATTCGGTAGATCTAAGGACAAAACTAGTCGAGAAAGGTATCCATGTGTCAATCAATAACATCCATTGCTGGAAGAAGAGCTTGGCTGGACAAGCAAAGGCACCAAATATTGCCAGATGATCCGGGAAGGGAACGTTGCCAAGCATTTAGACTGGGCGAAGGTGAATGTAGAAGACATTAACCTAGATGATCTCATTTTTACACAGGAGACCACCATACAACTGGAAAATCACAGGCGAACGACTTCCTACAAAAAAGGCCAAAAGCCTAGGTACAAACCTCACCCGAAGCACCTAACGAAGCTTCACGTTTGGGGGGAGGGGGGGGGGGGGAATCAGTGCACAAGGAAGGACTGCCGTATGCATTTTCGAGGGAAGGGTGAGCGCACCTCTATTCATTCAAATTATCGAGAAGATGTTAGTGCCTTTTGTTAAGGAAGTTTATCCCGAAGGCTGTCGTTTAATCCAGGATAACGTGCTCTCCTAGAAGTGGGTAGACTAGTGCACAAAATTATCCGTAACTATACTTTATACTTAGTAATTTGCTGCTTCGCAAGACAGGTGTCTATTCACGTCCGTTTGAAGGGGAAAAATGGAAAAGAAACCCAAGAAGGACTCAGCGGAACATTCAGTTTTTCGTGATTAGTACTGTAGAATATACGTACATGCAGTAGCCTCTACTGAATCTGCATGATGCTTATTTAAGTGCATACGTACGTACATACGTAATTTTGCATATTATAAGCAACTTATAGCCAACAAGGAAACTTCAAGCAGGCACTCTTTACACAATTTTCATTTCGGAATTCTTGAACTGTTGGGGCCTCTTCCTTGAGGATCTCATGCTTCTGAATTGTGCCAAGGGGAATGCCCCCTTAAGTACAGTAAGTGAAACCATGCCCATCTTTTTACAAATGCATTTTACGTGAGGAGCATCCGGTTTTAATACTCACGATCTACGTTTAAACGAGCAATACCTCAATTAAGTGCATGAGAGTCTTTGATCTGAGTCCACTTGCAACCAAAAGCTGCTGACAAAATTAGTAAACCTCACTAACAATTGGTAATACAGTAGAACCTCTCATATCCGGGCAGTTTGGGACCAAGGGGTGCCCGTAACTGTGAAAGTGCCCATAAGTATGAATCCTCTACTACCTATGTAGACCTTGAGACATTCTACACTTTAAATATTCTTTTTTCTTCAGTTTCCTTTAAGCAATGACAAGTGGATGCTTTCTACCAGTTATTTTACCCGCTATTACACATGCACATTCACCACATGGTACAGCTATAGACCCATAATGTAGTCCACATTAGCACTGACAATAGAAGTACATGTATGAAACACTGCCCGGTTGAGTGAGGTGCCCGTAACTACGGGGGCCGGATGTGCGAGGTTCTACTGTAATGTACTTCAATTGTCTATGTCCTAGTCTTGCATTTTTTAAAGGTGATGTCACCATTTCAGCGAAAATGGGTTTTGTACTTTGCCTAATTAATAACTTGTTCGTGTCCAGGAATGTTGGGATGCTTTGATCTTGAATGCATAAGCAAAATTTCAACCGTAAACTGTCCATTTCACAACTTCTCGTGAATTACACTTTGACGCACAGTATGAGGCATTTAGCTTTGCAGGTGCATCTCTTTGGCGTTCCCTGCCTCCACAAGTTCGTACAACCAAGGACCTTAACTTATTTTCAGATCTCTGTCGGGACATTTTTAAAACTACTTAAATTTTCTTCTATTTAAATTGCATGCTGCATGAATAAATTGACTTTATCACCTATTTTATTTGCATGAATTGAACTGCAATTACCATTTCACTTTCTTTTAATTGGACATCAGATTCTATATTATATTTATTCTATTTATATTCATTTTAATTAATGTATTTATACTAAACCTTTTGCACTGTTGTTTTTGTGTACATGTTGTTTTTCTTTTGTTTCTGGGTGCCTTTGCAGTAGCTTCAAGCTATTGGTTCCCCAGTTTAAAAAAGATTCCCTGATACCTGATACCTGATGAGTGATACGTAGTTTGATAAATCTTATGGTGATTGGTATTATCTCATTGCCTTTAGTAGAGAAAAGGATGTGCTGGTGTTGTTGCCGACTGAGTACAAAAATGCTGGCTTTATTCAGGGTCATGAGGACGATAAGGAATAGCATTCCAACTTGAATAATTGCAGAATTCCTGGGTGAGCTTAAGCCCCTTGCCCAATTGAGTGTTGTTCAGCCTACCTAAGTCAACAGAACAACACTCGATTATACACACAGGGGGCTTCTAGGCCGACAGAATAGTACTCAATTACATTCGCAGGGGGCTTCATAACCTTCGTAGCTCTTGTAAGCCCAGAAAACCTCACTGGCACATGTAGCTACGTATTGTTGGGGAAGATATTCGCTAATGTAGCAAATTGGTCTCAAACTACTTTGTAATAAGTCTGGAGACCTACAGATGCAGCAAAGCCTTCTGCAGACTTCGCTATCCAGCACCTGCATCAACGACTGTGAGCGATATTGAGATCATGGTCTTACAGTTCCTTCTTGTTTACAAACAGGCGATTAAAGCTGTGTAAATTTGTGATGACATATTTTGCAGTCTAATTAGGGAGCGTGGGTGGAATAGTTCTTGAATAGGCCAAGTACCAGACCCATTCTCACTGGGACGGTGACTTCACAAATGGAGACGAGCATGGGTCTGGGCTACGCAAAACTATCAACTGTACTGTCTCTAATTTTTTATCAAAGCAAGTTGCAGAGGAAATACGTCATTTAGAGACATTTATCATATTTTTCTGCAAAAGTACAAATAATTAGAGATTGCGACAAATATTTGGAAAATGTGTCGAATAATTAGAACAGTTTTGCCAGCCTAAAATGTCTGCCTTTAAACTAAGAGTTATTGCTTGTATTAAGAGGATATCACGTCCATAGAGAGTTTTGGAAGCGTGGGATTGTTAGACGTATTCCACAAGAAATTTCACGTTTGTGTAGCTTTTTGTAGTGACGCAATCAAGCAATGACATACGTATTATTAGAGGTAAGAGGAATATTTAGAAAGCGTCCCTATTTGTTATCATTTAGAAGCAGAATGTCTATCATTTCATCACATAAATACAGTGACCAAAAATTAGAGAGAATACGGTATGTCCCTATACATGAATATGATGTGTACATGAAGTACGTACGTACTAGTTTCCTTCCCAGCCAAAATGGCGGGCGGAAGTGGGGCTGGGAACGAGACTAATGGAGTACTAGTACCGTGCTCCATGATAACCCTTCCGCTTCTAAGAAGATTTCAAGTAACAACCAAAGTTTGAAGTAACCAACATGAGTCGAGAATTCCTGGTAACAGAAATGTACACATCCGTTACAGGCAAAACAACATCTTTAGGCAAATAAGAATACGTAGTTCAGTAAATATCACACATCATCTAACTATATTCAAAAATTATCAATCAATAATATCAGAAAGGATACAATAGGATCCAATTGATGGACGTGCTACTACGTATAACGTTACATACCAAAAGTTAAACAGACGGAAGTCATACTACTCCGAGCTCGACCAATCAGTAAGGGACTAAAATTACAGCATGATACAATAAATCTCACCCTGTACTCCAGAAAATACGCACAGTAGAAACAAAAACAACTCCATTGTCTTCACCAAGATTCGATTGAAGAATCCTTGATTAATTGAAGAAGAGCGGCAACGTGAGGTTGGGTAAATTTCTAGTATATTTTTATACTAAAATCTTGATGTCTACATACAACATTTATATTACCACAATGTAATACCTTTGGTATATTATATTCTGATATATATATATATATATATATATATATATATATATATATATATATGTATTATAGTTAACGGCTGGGGCTACCATAATATACTGATAATAATAGTGAATCGGCAGGGGTTACGTTTAGTGGCGTACTCATGTTCTCTTACGAATCTTTACTAGTTCTAACCTTGAGTTTTTTTGCTACAAACAGGGAAACTGAAGGCAAGTTATAAATTTCCTTTAACATAATATTATTGTCGTAGTTATATAATAAGTTTATACAAAGCACCTAATACTCCATTTTTCGTGTCAGTGGTCCTGCTATTATTATCGATGAGACTATACGTACGAATTATATATGAATACAGTACAATCTCATTAAGTGAGCTATCTGATCAGCTCAAGCTGGCGTGGGCAACGATGTGCCGGGCTAATAGCTATTAGGAAGGCAGAGGGGCCAGTATCCCCTTGAAAGACATCGAGTCTCTTACAAGGGAAATATGCAGTACCTGGTCCTAGTATGTATTTGATGATAAGGGAGGGAATAGTACACACTATATTATCATAATGGCATTGTGACAAAATGCATGTGTGTATAGTCATAAGAGTGACACTGTGTGGAATGTAAGCATTCTTGTCAGATGGCATGATTCTATATTCTCCATGCATATAATATAATCCTCATTGACAGGTACATTAACACCAGGTGGGACTGTTGTGCTGGATTGCAATAGTGAACGGTCCTTCATTTGTAATGTAACTGGCACCAGTGCCACACCTGTAGCTCAGTGGACTATCAGGGGATTGTATGGAATAAATGCCTTTAGAGAAAGTGGCCGAGATGCAGCTAATAATAATCGTGAAAGGATATCTACCAGTGATTCCGGTGGTATTGTTCCAATTTCCACCATTACTATCAGAGGCTTCAATACATCCGACAATAGTGGAACTATTGAATGCAGAAACCAAGATGATGGTAGTACTCAAGGAATGGCTACAATTTCAGTTGGTGAGTACTTTCGGAGAGTGATTTCTGAAGTTGAATTCTCTAGCTGTCTTTATTAATATTAAGTGTAGATGTGCAAGAATATGTATACATACATGTACATACATAGGCCCATTATGTTCATGCAGCTGCATGTATGTATTTCCATCGCAGGTATAACATGTACCTTTTATGGAAGCAGAGTGGCTTTATTTGGTAATTTGGAATTTGATAGGATAATAACACATTTTACAGGTGTGCACACTTTAGTCACGTGTATGTTCTGTAAAGTCGCCTGAAAGATAATATTGTATAGGCCTTTTTGTTCTTAAATAGATTTATATTGAATCAAATATCGTTTATTAGTCTGCACAGAAAGTGTTTTCAAAATGCTCTAATGGCTATTCATTTAGGAGACAAAACAATTTCACCGATTGTTACCTTTGGTTTGTGATGTCATCATATCCCGTGACATTCTTAATTGTGACCAACGGCATGCAAGAGAGAGACTTCTTCAGTGACCAAGATTCTTTCAAAAACCTGGTCATCTAAACGGTTGTGTAGAGGAGCCATGTTGTGGGAGTTAGGGCACAATACTACTATTAGGTAGAGCTAAATTTTCACCGTTGTCAATTTTGATAGCATACTCCCTCCCGACATGTCCCCAAGTTTGTAGTTTTACTTTGTGTCAAAAACAACATTAATTTTCGATGGACATCTCAGGACCAAAGGAGAATGGTGAGTTCAACAACAGTAAAAATGTTCATTGACAATTTGATCTTAACAGGTTCTTGACAAAGTATATTTGCTCAAAACAACAGTTTAAATGACTGGGTTTGCACTTGTCTCTTTTTTAAGGTCCGAAGCAGTGGCCATTTTTTCGGTTTCGTAACGCAGGTAAGTTATGTCCAGTTTTGCCATAAAACAAAATGGCGGCCGCTTCCGAACGTCTCGAATTCAAGGCCTTGTTTTAACTTTTTGTAGATGCCAAGCCTCAAAACCCAACACAAACAGAGAGTATAACCTTTATATGTTATGCATATGTACATAAAGCAACCAATAATGTTTTGAAATTTCTGTTTGACCGATTTCCCGTCACCATATGAAAATAGTAAAGATTCAAAAACGCGGTCGAGAAAATCTCCGAGTTTGAGCACACAAGTCAATTCACAAGACACAACATGTCCTTATCTTACTTTTTTGGTTATGGGAGAGCGATAGTCCATCCCTCCGCTGTTATGTCTAGGGATTTCTACTTTGGAAGTACGGTAGTAACAGCAAACGGCTTGACATAAACTGAACGGAAAGATCTACAGTCTTCCCATAACCAGCATTTGAAGTTCGGTCTTTAAGGGATAATCTGACGTAGTTTTAAACATACAGACCAAAGTTTGCTCGACCGCGTTTTTGGACATAACTTTCTTATGGACAAGAGTTCTTCTCTAGCCTTGGTCACATGTTCATCACGTGTTCTCGAGTGTAGAGAGGCTAATTTATACGCAGTACATACGGTCATAACTTCGAAGGCAACTCAGAACTTTCGAAGCTCGATCGCTCGCAAATTTGCAAGTTTAGAGTTTACTACCATCCAATTGCTAACTTGGTCGGCCAGAATCCCTTCTATTGATGGTACAACCATTCAAATCGTGAATATTAGTGAGATGGTCACACGGTAAGAATGTGATAATTTGTATTAGGCGTGACGATTTAATTGCATACCTGTCAAAACCACAAGATATCCTTTGCAACCACGAATCTGCCATAACCTACCTGCGAAAGCGGTGACAGTTAAGTTAAGTGAACTGTTACAGTAATAATTATTGTAGCATTCATTAGTGGAATTAATGTTGTGTATGCCTTTTGTACTCAACAAGCAAACTAAATGGAAGAAAAGTGGGGTGTCATTTGTGTAAACTTCAGAGTGCCATTTTCTTGTACTGCTCACATGTGCACATGTCATACCTGCAATGGAAAGCACTAGTCTACCCAGCTCTCTAAAAAGGGACGATCTACTGGAATCATCACAAGCATCATTGTGAGTGATGGAGCCCAAAATTGCACCTGTTTAGCTACATATGCATATTAGATAAACATTTGGTTGGGCTCTCACGGAATATTAAAAGTTACAGTCATGTAATATTATATCAATCTCCCAACAGTGACAACACTTTTATATAGATTTTTACTCCTATGAGTCAGTGTGAGTGGTATTAGGATATATACCACTTACACTGACAGACAAACAGGGTTTTATCTAGGATGAGAATTATTGGGAGGGGGGCTTCAGTATTGCAGGTTTGTCATCCATGTGAGATATGATCATGGTTAATTTTCATGTATGTATTATATCTACGTAGGTAGGTTATGTGTACAGTCAAATCAAGATAGCGGCGAAGAAACGGTGGTAAAATCTCAGCTTCTGAACACAACACTAAGTTCAACTCCTTAGATCATTCAAAAACTATATACAAATTTTGCTTGGTCAGGTGTTGCTGGGCAGAAACAAATCTACTTTTAACCATGAACGAAAAGCACAATGTCATGACTTTGGAGAAGTCTGAACAATTGTTTCAATTAACTTAAGGAAACCAAGGAGCATGGGGATGATTTAGTGCACTGAAAGTTTGTCGCTTTCAATCCATTAGTATGTCAACATCTTCATGAGATCTCCATTGTCACCTCTTTGTTCGAAAATCTTTAGCTTTGACAGAAGACTTCTAATCTTCTGGGACAAGAACGATTCACAAGACATGCATGAGGTAGTTTGCAATCCACGCATATCTAAGAACTATGGAGATAGTTACCAGACACGCACTTTACATGGTCGTAGCAAACGCCCAGGCTGGTCAGGCTTTAGCCTGACCACTTTTTAGCTGACCCTGAACATTGTTGAATGTACCCTTTTTTGCCACCAGGGGATGGAAAACAACAAAACAGTTAATTAATAAATGCATTTAACACCCAACATCACATAATACCTATTGTAAGACATTTAAGACAGTAAATGCCTGATTACTTGGAGAATAACAATAATTTAGTCTATATAGATCTTCAACGCAGAGGAGCTTAAAGCGCCATTTTTGTCTCGCTCAGAGGACTATCTCTGTTACCTCATAAAGACACATTCCCACATTGTGTAATCATCAACCACATGTTAAATCATATGGATCCAAGACATCACTTGCGTATTCGACCTTTAAAGATTGTTTATTTCCTTTGCTATTTCTGTCATCAGGCAGGCTGGCTACAGCAACAAATCCTAACCCGCTACCTACCTATTCGTGTACCCATTCACCCATCAGACACTTTTATATTTCTAAAGCGTAGCTTTGGGCTGAAGAATCCCCAGAAGCGTTCCTGTCAAACATCAAGTGGACTTTTCTCCATTATGATGAAGCTAATGACCTTGTTTTTTGTTATATCTGCAAACAAGCACATGAAAAGAACCTGCTAAAAGTGACCAACAATTCTGCAGGTATCCAATAAAATTAGGTTAAACTGCCATCATAACAAACTTTGTTTATCCTGAGAATGTTATGAAAACAGTGAAATGTCCAGACATTGTGGCAAGCCCTTAAATAATAATTGAAGGATATAAAAAATAACCTGTTGTGTACAATATTAATCCATCCTGCAAGACGTCACATATTTATACATGTCTTATATATATTTTGCATAATATTCAATTTGCAATATAGTTGTCAGGTTATATACTACATGAGTCAGCCTGACCACCTTTAAAGTGCTTGCTACGGCCTTGCTTTAAATTCCACCCGAATAAAAATGATGGGTAAAAATTGAGCTGGGAACAACTCACGTGCACATCACATGCACAAGATCCCTGGATAAATCCCAGGCGGCGACACTCTTTTTCCTGTTTTTGCTTCCGGTGTATATATGCATCATACTAAGCAGTCTGTTAATTTGGCTATATGCCTATATTTGGGGCGAGCCTAGGCGAGCCCCACACTAACGGCTGGCGATCGAGAACGCCAACACCTTCCGGCGCTACTTCCGCGGCTGTATATGTATATATGACATTTTGTGTTACCTTTAGGCCCAGAATTTACAACCGTTTAAATCGATTTCTTCGGCCATGAGCTTCGTTCTGGACAACGAAACGACTTCCAAAGGATCACGAGTCTCAGCGCCAAACTACGGACCTCTTCGAACGAACGCCAAAGCCCTCTTATGAGGACCAAATGCCGACATCCCAGTTGACGATCGCGTCCATTCTACAGGCTACCATACGTTTCATGAACACTTTTAGACTTCGCAGATCCTTCGAAAACCTACTCCTAAAGTTCAAAAAGGTTTCGTAGGTACTTCGGAGCGGCGGGATTCGCGTTCAACAGCAGGGATCCTTCACTAAGCTATATATGGCATCTTTGTTCTGGCTACGGGATGCACAAATCGCGATGATATCGCAGATTATCTGGTCTATGTACTTGTGCATGCAAAGATTTTCAATCATGGCTTTGAACTACACGTGGCAGGCTTGAACTTCTCTCCAAAGCTCTTCTGACTACAAAAGGATGGTAATTCACGAAACAGTGTCTGCCATACTTGCCACAGTGACTGCTGAACTCCCACTTCATGGAGACACTACAGATGAGAAATATGGATGCAGTTTGTCATTGTCATTGCTTTTTGATCTGCATGACCGTTCCAAATTACCTGCCTTTCGTAATTACTCCCTTCTGCCTTACTCGATGAAGTAACGACATAGTCCTGATACTTCCACATGAACTTACATCACTGAGGGAGAGCCAGGGCTTGTAAGGTGGTCCGACCATGAATATATAGTCATTGTCACAATGTTATGTCAATAATTGTACTCAATAAGACTGATAGTGTATTGAAAGGGAAAATATTCATGCAGGACTGTGCTGAAAAGTGGTCCGGCCCCGACCATGGTCTGACTAGCTGGAGTGCCGGTGCAGTCCTTGCAATATGCATCATGCATGCTGCCAATAGTCCTTGCAATATGCATTCTGCATGCTGCCAATAGACTCATGTTCGCAATAATTGCCGGTGCAATTAATCCTTGCAACATGCATCATGCATGCTACCAATAGACTCGAGCTCATGTTCGCAATAATTGCCGCATGGGCTTAGGCGAGCCCCTTCAGACATAGTCTGAACTAGTTATGGACGTAGCGAGTTTTCTTTTTCCGTCGCCTTAGCAGAGTGGGTTTGAGCTACCCACGCATTTGATTAATTTTCGGATGACATTTGTTCAATTTTGTCCCATTTCAAGTCACTTCAGGCGCGAATTACTCAGAAGGTGCTTGCCGAAATTTGCAGTAACTAAAACTGGCAAAGAGGGACGTTTGTGCTCTTTGAGGCTAGGCAAGAGATTTGTTCGAAAGTCTAACTATATAAAACTTCGCTATTTAGAGAAATGAAAAACTCACTTTCTGCCTCCTGATGCCGAATAGCCCTATTGTAGAAAAGCAATCAACGCATTAAAGCACAGAACTAGGCCATATCTCGGGACGACTTTTTGTTTGTTGAAATTTGTCCTTGCTTTTGGCAGGGTTCCGACTATATAGTTTGGGGGCTGCAATTTGGTCAGCCATCTCGGTCGACATGTTCTGCCACGTGACGGTCATGTGTACGTGACGTCGGCGCTGACCACGCACTGTCTCGCAAGTACTGCGCTTTGCGTACATCTAGTTATTATACGTACACAGGGCTGCATGCAGGATTTATGGCAAAGGGGGGGGGGGGCAAATTGAGCTTCCTAAAATCTTAGGGAGGGGAGGGGGGGGGGGGGTAGGGAGTAATACAATACAGGAGTGTACATGTATGGAGACTAGAGGGAGGGGTCTGTACTAGCTAAGGTTCTGATCCACCTGAGAAAAAATGCTTATGTTATGCCATATCATTTGGTATGATCGGAGACCGGTGCCATTTTAGACTACTTAAGCAGGTTTGTGAATACCACACTGTAGTTATTATGCTATGGCACAGGGGTGAACTTAGTCACAAATAGAGGGCTGGGGAGAGGGAATGCTCTAGCTTTGTCTGGCCCCAAAGAAACCCTTGCATCTCTAACAGTATAGGTCAGCTGCATTGGTATGAACTGGGATTTGAATGAATCTTAACATTATTGTTAACTGTGCTGATCACGGTCAGAATGGTTGTGTAGTATGCCAGCAGTAACAATTCAAGAGGGTTAAGGGATTGGTGGCAGTGGTCTTTCAAGAAAATTTTCAAAATTACTCATGAAAGCTTGTTTTACAGTCATTTCCCCATAAATCCTTCCTTTCGGGAATCCTTAGTGTGTATCAGTGTTCAGATACATGTCTAGGAAGGCAGCAGATCTCCGAGGGGACCCCCCCCCCCTAAATATGGCCCTGGTGCATATTATTATGTTGACCCTGTGTAGACTATGTGTGCTGCTGCAGCACACCTGCGTAAAGGGTACACGGCTGATATGTGGCATGGTGCACACGATCAAGCATGCAAGCTGGACATCCTTTGATCAGTCCGTGCACATTTCAACTGCACACCTTGCTTTGAGTGGTTGAAATAGTGTATGTATATGGACATCCTTATGTACCAAACGTAGCTATTGTGGAATGGAAGCGTTTGCTGTAATAATTCCTAAGTGGGTATTGCTAAGTTTGTCTCAGCATCATTACAATTTAGTTTGCGTTCATTTCCTTGACCCATTATTTCAGTCTTTCACTCCATATGAAATATTAGGCTGTTCCTGGGCTTTGATAACTTTGATCTGTACATATATATGTATTGTTGTGTTTCTTTTGTTTTCTTTATTGTCTTTAAGTAACAAATAGTGTTTTTGTGTTTAATTGTGTATGTTTGTGCATGTGTGTGTTGTGTCTGTGTGTGTGTGTGTGTGTGTATGTGTGTGTGTGTGTGTGTGTGTGTGTGTGTGTGTGTGTGTGTGTGTGTGTGTGTGTGGTGTAGTACGTACATGCATACGTAGAAACTGCAGTTTTTACAAGTGCTGTAAGTTGAATGTGTGTGTAGGTAAGTGCTAAGATGGTTGTCGTGTACATGGCAACAGACTCTAGTTTTTAGTGTCTTTGTATAAAGTTTGCACACTTCATTGCTTTTAGTGCCTTATTACACTTATAACAATGTTATGCAATCATGGTATTAACACCATGCATGCATGAGGTAGGTTGGTAGGTACATACGTGCATGTTTGGTGCACAGCTGGTTTTGCTGTGAAAATTCAAACACACATGGTCTTCCTTGAAATCCTTAAGAAGAATGGCATTGTGTACTATCACTTATTGGCATGCCATGTTCTTCCCTTGTCTAAAGTGAGATCAGTATTACAATACAACTGCAGCCATTTGAAGAGGGATGCATGAGGTATGCCAATGACAATTTGATCACAATTCATTTCTTGTTTTATGTTGCTGAAGGCGCAGGCTTCTACTATAGGTTGTACAGATTAGTGATCAATTTGTCTACCATTTCTTCCATCTTCTGATTCCTACAGTTAAAACAAGTCTTTTGAAAGATTACGGTCTTGGGAACTCTGAAATGTCCTTGGATTGGATTGGATTGGATTAATCTTATTTAGACTGGGACACCCACTTAGCCATTGGCTACTTTTCAGGGGGCCCAGTAATCAGAAGTACACAATCAACAAACAACAAACAAATAACAAACAAACAAACATACTACATTGTTAATTGTTATAAGTGACAAATGTTCAATCATGTAATGTTCAGTTCTTTGGTGGCTGTAGTGGGCCTTCTTCACTCTTCTCTCTTGATGGTGGCAGGGGGGTGCAGAGAAAAAAGGCCAGAAGCACCATCACCGGGATTGGACCTTAGTCCATCCCATAACTCAGCTCTGCAGTCACATCAGTAGCCCACTAAGCCACCAGCACCCCCCTCCTTTAAAGTACATGGGAGATTACCTGGCCGTACTTCTTGCGATCCCCTACCGTACTAGTCCAGCCAGCTAGACCCACCTACGAGGTGCCGAGGGGCGGAAAGGGAAAGGTGGGTCCAGCATCAGTCGTATCGTTTTCGCAACTTTCGACCAATCGGATTGTACTATCCCAAATCGAGATACTATATGGCATGTCAAATGCTCCTGATTTGCACTATAATTGCAGTACTGTACGTAGTTGTTTACTAGGCACACACACCTATAACAATGTACAAACTTTGCCTCGGTCAGACCTTTAGATCCCTCTCAATTCCCATGAAACACCATGAAAAGACAGAACAAGTGGTCAGCCATTCAAAATCATTCCGGGCTATAGGTTATATATAATCTTCCGTAAGAAAGTTATAACCGAAAACCTGTTTTTCACCCTTCAAACGGCGGAAAGTTAGCATAAATGGTCTAATTGCGAGAAACTGCTTGATTGTAGCACTATGTCCGGAACAATTTTCACAAACCGAAGCATCTTAAGACTCCATCGAAGTTCGATTTGGTGAGATTCGAAGGCATCTGAGGTCTAACCAAGCGACTTTATCTTTGTCCTCAACAAAACTGCCATTTTAGTGACGTTTCACGGATATGTAGCCATAGCGTCACAAAAGTCGCCTTCTTCCCCCATTCTGTTGATATGTGAAATTTTGCACGTCATCTGAAAGACGCTGAATGACGCATTAAAAAACAGCCGCTAATTGATGACGTTGCAAACAAGCACTGCCCACAATCGGAACCAGCACACCCTGTTTGGTCAAAATGTTCAGTATGCCACATATCATGTGACTGTAATAGCTGTATAGCACCCCTACGCATCTTCTGAAGTATACATGCTGTATCTGTAACAACGTAAATTAAATGCGTGCATGTGATGTTCATCTCTGTAGGTACACCTTCCTGTCCATCAACATTATCATCTTTTAGGAGTGCTGATTTTACCAGTGCTAATGTAGCCTGGCAACAACCTCTCAACTCCCCTCCAGTCACATCTACTGCAGTCACCTACTGTCCTACATCATCACCAAACTGTGGGAATAGTCTGATATGTACCAGTCCATGTACTATCAGTGGACTTGATCATTGTATGAACTACAGTGTTACTGTTACCCCATCTAACAATTGTGGAAGTGCTACTGTATGTACTGCAACCAGTGTAACCATTCCCCCTGAAGGTCAGTGCAGCTACATATTCATTGATGAGATATGAC
>CAUJGJ010000087.1:1461600-1466600 GCA_963170055.1 Halisarca cf. caerulea
TTGCTCATGAGTTTAAAGAGTCACTTGTATACATATCCAAGCACAAAGTTGAATGTTTAGATATGAATTACAGCCACTCACTTGGGGTGCTGCAGGCTTCTCCTTCCCACTTGTCTTCACAATCACACTTGAATTCAGGATTGCATGTTCCATGAATACAACGAGGTTTACAAACTAAATGTAAACAGCAATTTAATAAGCGTAAGTCATGTCAAGGTACCGTAGTCACGGGTTAGGAAGTGCACCTCTGAGCAAGCACACACTTTTAATAGGCACAACTCATTTCTCCTAATAGAAGGTGCTGTGTAAACAAACACATCCTATATAGTGTGCACATTTCTATAATAACTGCATGATTTATTACCATCCAGAGTATGTGCTTCATAGCCAGAGTTTACAGTATATTAAATACTGTATGCATGTTGAAGAAAATTCATCATATTATGTGAGAGCAATAATTACTATTAAAATGCAAGTGCATGCATTTACGTCCAGTATTAGTCTTACAGTGTAGATGCCAACAATTACGTGTCATGTCATTTTGATCATAATATCTCAGTTGATTTTAGTAACAGACCAATGATATTGATACTGCATTCATATTAAAATGGCAAATTCTTACTAATTTAAGTACTTTCATCAATAATTCCATATAATTTACATGCGATACTTTGAGTAGTTGTTGACTCACTTGGTGTGTTGCAGTCAGCCCCTTTCCACCCTTTCTCACATGTACATTTGTGTGTATCTGGATTGCATGTTCCATGAACACAGCCAGGATCACAGACTATAATTTACAATCAAAAGAATATTATTATAGTGCTAAATCATACAGTTCTACAGATGAAGATTACATATTACAGCCTCATCCAATGAATGAAATTCCGCATATTACTAATAATAACAATGCAATGTGGATGGACTTAACATTATGGTATATAACTTCCACCTCCACTCATACTTCTCACCTGGGGTGCTGCAGTCTGGTCCTTCCCATTTGTCATCGCAGACACATTGTGAGTCTTTGCAAGTTCCATGTACACATTCAGGCTCGCATTCTAATATTAACATGAAAAAGTAAAATTACCTATGCCATATAATATATATATATACAATGTCACTATAATACTTCACATTGTTGACTAACCAACGACCGGCGTATTGCAGTCATCCCCTGTCCAGTCAGGTGGACATTCACATTCAGATGTTTCATGGTTGCACATTCCCCGTTTGCATACTGGCATGCAGACTGCATGTGGTATACAGAAAACAGTACTTTGAGATTGACACTACAACCCACATTTGTTGCTATTTAATGTACTAAGAACAGGTTATTTTTTATACAGGCCAATTATTTTTAAGCTAGTCTCCGCTGTGTCTGGCTTTTTCACTGTTTTCATAACAATTCTGGAGAATTTGTAAACAATGTTTGTTATTGTGCTAAATCTTGGGCATTAGAATTGGAGCTACTCAGATTTTGAACAAGAAATGGGATATATATCAGGCAAGGCAAAACATGAGGGTGCCAGGATTACCTCATTTCAGCTGCAGTTTTCTCTTTGGTGTACCAATAACAAACCAGGGACCCAGAAATGTAGCATATTTGAATGTATTATTGCTATTGGCTGACCTGTAGAAACAACTAATTTGTTACCCCTACTGGTAACTTAAGGGTAACTAATTTGTTACCCTTACTTTGTTTATGTCTCAAAAACAGCTGCATTTTGGACACCCATAAAAAATAATTGGCCACTGTAAAAAATAACCTGTTTAAGTCTGAAATGCAATAATTTGGGGAACTGGGTGTTTTATTATTATGGCATACAGCAATGATATTGCAACGTATTATTGATGGCATACTCAATAATAATGGTTGAATTTCATTATACGTATAGATGTGAATTGTCGCATTACAATGAGCAACTGCATTGACTCACTGCATCCAATGTCACTCAGTTCGGAGGTTATTGCTAGCAACTCGTCAAAGCTTGCTACCTCAAACACATGGTTAGGATTGCCTTGAGCAATGTCCACAAGCTCTTCATGATTAATACCTTTCCCTATGCCGACGGCATACTGCACAATGTCTGTGCCTTCTAAGGTTTGCAGACTTTTCTGAAGGTCTTTTGCTGCTGTGGATTTCCCATTGGTGAAGACTATCGAAATATGCTTAGCATCAGGTCTACTTCCGAAGTCACCAGCAAATGTTTCCATCATCATATTTATTCCGAGATGAGTCCTTGTAGCTTTGTACTGTTTAACACGACCAATGTTCAGAAGTGCGTTTTTGGCACTCTCCTTATCAGTGTGATCATCAAAGTCAAAGTAGCGCTCAACACTTCTTCCAAAGCCAGCTGCAGCAATCCTTGTCTGCTTAGGTCCAGGACCAACATCAAAATTATCAGTCAAATCAGCCAAAGCCTGTCTCAGTGTGTCAAACTGATCATTCTTAATGCTCTGTGAAGTATCCACAACATAGTGAATGTCCAGAGGTGCCTTTGGGCAGGAACCTGTTATAGATATATTATATGAATAACATTATGTTGGTATTACTATTGTACAAATAAAATTTAATCTTTACTTTATAATAATACAAAACCGAATCCAGTGCTTTACTCACTAATACACTTGGCATATATATGCAAGCATGCTCACATACAGGCAGGCACACAGACACTCACGAACACACGTACACACACACACACACGCACGCACGCACGCACACACACATGCACGCATGCACACACACACACACACACACACACACACACACACACACACACACACACACACACACACACATGTACACACACACACACACACACACACACATGTAACAGCCGCACGAATCAATCACGAAACACTAAGTCTTGCAAGCCAAATCAACTCTTACAAAAACGAACTCATGCAATCATCATACACTCTAGTTACACACTCCTCTAAAGGTTCCAGAACTATCATCATGCAATAACAATTAAAGGACAGACATTACGAAACACAATTAACAAAAGGTCACAATGTCCAGCTGTGTGGGCTCTATTACATTCGCCCCTTTCAGAGAACGCTCGTCCCGAGCGCGGCTAGAACATTACTTGTAACCTGTCCGGAGGTCTCCTGTCACGTTGGGGATAGCGTGCTACAGGCTGTTCGTCTGGTAGTATCTCATGCTGTACTGATGGAGGCTGCCATGAGGATCTGAGTTGGTGTAACACAGGGGAGGATTCAGGATCAGGTTGTACTCGATGGCGTAATCTGTTAGCATGGACAATTTTTCTTTTTTTGTTGCTTTTGATTTCATAGGTGTTGGATCCTTTCACTGTTTTAACCATCCACCCCCCCTCCCACCGAGGATCTAACTTCCCTGCTGTAGGGCAAGAGAGCCAAATATGGTCACCCTCCTTAAACGGCCGGACCTTTGCATTACGATCATGTTGAGCTTTCTGGCGACACGTGGCTTGGGTAAGATGTGTCTCCACAAAATCTTTGCACTCCGCAAGTTTGTTCCGAAGTTGGAACTGATAGGAATGTGGGTCAAATGCTGAAATACTTGGTAATTCTGCACACAAGGCTGGACGTCCAAGCATAAGCTCAAATGGGGACAATCCAGTAGATGGATGGGTGGCTGATCGATAAGCATACAAAACCAGTGGAAGATGTCGTTCCCAGTCAGATTTGTGATTGGCGTATGATCGGAGCATTTGAAGAAGTGTTCGATTAAACCGTTCCACCATTCCATCCCCTTGCGGATGATATGAAGTAGTGTGGGTTTTCTGTACACCAAAAGCATCCAAGGTTTGTCGGAGTATGGTACTTTCGAAGTTGGCGCCTTGGTCTGAGTGCAGTATGCTTGGTAGGCCATAACGAGTGAAGACTTTGACAAGTTCTTTCGTTATCCTTGAAGCTGTTTGATCCGGCAGCGGTATGGCTTCAGCCCACTTAGTAAAATATTCCTGGATAATAAGCAAATACCTGTTGTTTTGGTAGGACAAGGGGAGTTGCAATATGTCGACAGCCACCATTTCCCAGGGGCGGCCCACAGGCATGCTGATCAGTGGTGCTTTTGGTGGTGATGGTTGCTTTGAAGCTTGGCAATTGAGGCAGCTCTGGCAATACTGTTCTATGTCACTAAGCATACCAACCCAGTATCCAACTTGACGTACACGGCTGGCCGTTTTGTCTGCACCCAAATGTCCTCCTTGTGCTGAATCATGGTACTGTGACAGGAATGATGGCCGAAGTGTGACTGGAATAAGTGGCACTGTAACTGTACTGGCTGCTGGCCGTGGTGTGTATCTTCGATAGACTATACCATTGTCCAAGAGGAGCTGGGACCACAACTGGCGATACCGTGATAGTGGGGGCTTCCTCCAGGTTCGGGTGTGAGATGAAGAGGTAGGCTGCAATAGAGCATCATGGATGTCTCTGATGACAGGGTCCGCCTGCTGGTGTTCTCGCATGTCATTTTGGTTGTTGATGCACTTCGTAGAAGCTACTGTGTGACTGATGGTCTGCGGTTGCCGTGACAGGGAATCAGCATTCCCGTTGTCCCTACCTCTTCGATACTTGATTGTAAAATCATACTCTTGCATACACAAGGACCAGCGAGCCAGCATGCCCTCCATCTTCTGGGCTGACAGCCACTGTAGTGGAGCGTGGTCTGTCAGCAGGGTAAAATGACGTCCTAGTAAGTAGTGCCTAAATTGCTTGAGGGCATACATTATTGCTAAGCACTCTCTTTGAATCACACTGTAATTCCTTTCTGGAGAAGAGAGGGATCGACTGGCATAAGCAATAACACGGCCATCCTGCTCCAGTACAGCACCAATGCCCACAGCACTGGCATCCGTGTGAAGTTCGAAGGAAAATGCCTTTGGACCGAAATCCGGGAAAGCTAGAACAGGGGCCTTAATTAGCTCTGCTTTCAGCGTGTCAAAAGCTGTTTGGCAGTAAGCATCCCAGACAAAAGCAACCTCCTTCCTGGTGAGGTGATGTAAAGGGGC
>CAUJGJ010000087.1:1481600-1484100 GCA_963170055.1 Halisarca cf. caerulea
TGTGGAGACTTCAAATTGACGGTCAACACGGCAACTAAAATGGAAGTTTTTCCACTACCTCGAGTGGAGGAATTGTTTGCATCTCTGGCAGGCGGTCAACAATTTTCAAAGTTGGACCTCAGTCAGGCGTATCACCAGCTCGAACTGACTGAAGAGTCACAACCCGTTCTCACCGTGAATACCCACAAGGGGCTATACCAATACCAAAGATTACCCTTCGGGGTAGCATCAGCCCCTGCAATCTTTCAACGGACAATGGAAAATGTACTACAAGGCATTCCAAATGTCTATGCATACTTGGATGACATCTTGCATCCGGACCTACAACGTCAGCACACCTCAAGAATCTAGAAGAAGTCCTCGCTCGACTGGAATCCTCAGGAATGCGTCTCAAGAGAGAGAAATGTGAATACTTGAAGGAAGAGATCGAGTACTTGGGGCACAAGATCTCACGTAGTGGGTTACAGCCAACAATTAAAGAGCAAAGTGCAGGCAGTAGCAGAAGCGCCAAAACCAACCAATGTTGCGGAACTGCGTTCATTCCTGGGATTGGTAAATTACTATGGTAAGTTTTTGCCTAATTTGTCCTCTACTGCAGCCCCCTTGTACGAGCTACTTCGGAAGAGTACAGCATGGAAATGGAGTGATCGTCAGCAAACAGCATTCCAGAAGCTCAAAGATTGTCTCCAATCGGCCAACCTCCTTGTTCATTTTGATTCTCGCAAAGAGATCATACTTGCATGTGACGCCTCACCATACGGTGTGGGAGCTGTCCTATCCCACATCATGGAAGATGGATCCGAGAGGCCGATTGCGTACGCATCTCGCTCACTGACAGCAGCAGAGCGCAAGTATGCACATCTGGACAAAGAGGCGCTGGCCATTGTTTTTGGGGTCAAGCACTTTCATCAATATATATATGGCCGACCATTTGTCATACATTCTGATCATAAGCCACTGATGTACATTTTTGATGAGACCAAACAAGTTCCACTAATGGCATCAGCGCGCATCCAAAGATGGGCATTGACCCTGGGAGCTTATGACTACTGTATTCGTTACAAGTCAGGAAGTGACAACAACAATGCTGATGGATTGAGCAGGCTACCCTTGCCGGATATCCCTGCTGATGTTCCACAACCAGCTGAAACAGTCTTGTTGATGGAACGCTTGGATTCGTCACCTGTGTCTGCCACAGACATCAGACAGCAGATGACCCAGGACCCCGTTTTGTCGAAGGTGAGACATTTTGTCAAACAGGATGGCCATCAACCGTTGAACACCAAACTCAGTTGTTTTTCAGGATAGCTTGTGAGTTAAGCGTTGAGTGTGGATGTTTGTTGAGAGGTAATCGTATGCATACAAGTGCATGGCCAAATATTCATTTGTTTGGCCACAAGAGGTGAATCATTCCTATTCCTGAAATGTACAACAGAACCACCTAGATTTCTACTACAGCCAGTACTATAGAGGGCTATGGCTGACCGGAGTTGTAAATTCATAGCCTTTATCAGTGTGAAGTATGGGGTGGCCAAATTTGTATCTGGTCAAACTGGCGTTTTATGCTCTATAGAGAACATACTCAGCCTAATCGAAGTGAACCCAGATGTAAAGTGAGACGGGGTAACTTGGAATGGGCGTGTAAAAGCAGTGTCAATAGTAAGCTATAGGTACAATTTTTGGTCAGTAATGCCTCCATGAATTGGACATTCAGCAGTAGCAAGTGTGGCTGGGCAGCTTACTCATAGCAAAAGATACAGGCCCTGTTTCTAGTTACCCATGTTCCAAGTTACCCTGCTTTACCCTAAGTGTCCTACTGTTTGTTTATTGCTATATAGCTTGCACCATGCTTGCACGAACCTTTAGGAACACTATTGCTTTGGCAGTAAGTGTAAGCCATGACTGTTTTGTCGAAATTTTCATCACTGAGTCCCTGGATCGCTTTGCTCTGGTCCTGTGAGCACATGATTGCAAGTGCAAACCTCTCCATCATATATAGGCAGCAACAGAGTTGACTTCTTTTGAGGCTGCCATCATCCTGGGTAATTCTGTGTCGACATTGAAGCTCTACAAAGTAGAATCAAAACATATGCGTACACTGTCAACCAGAACTTCGAAATAAAGTTTGTCTTGCTTGAATGTACTTGATCCAAGGCAGCTATAATCAAGGCACTTTCCTTGTATCTTGCGTCTACTTTCAAAATGTCTTGCCCAGTGATATCCCTGCATGTAATACAATAAACCACTTGTAGTTTTGTGACCATGCATTCATACATTATCTCCTATGGGTCACTAGGAGACACAGAGGATATTGCTAGCTACTGCACTCTGGGAAGTACATACTACCACTGTCACAATGCCTCCATCACAAAGAAGAGCAACTGTGAAGCTTCTACTGAAATTGGGTTCTGTTTGCAGAATAACCATTTTTAGTGTCAGCAACTTAGGCTTTCTCCCATTGGACTGCACCTCATCTCCCTGCTTGCATTGATTGTTTAAG
>CAUJGJ010000087.1:1494100-1514100 GCA_963170055.1 Halisarca cf. caerulea
AACAACACCCCTTACCATGGGAGCTACTGTAGCACCTCTGGTAACACCCCTGGGGGTGTCAAATCTAAACATTAATCCCAACACCCCTAGGGGTGTTAATGTAACACCCCATTTTTAACAGTGTGTGAGGGTGAGGCATAGGACATCAAGCAAGACTCGTTAAAACTCAGAGGAGAGGGGGCATTCAGTATTTAAAATAGTGATTGATGTTCCCCACCCCTTCCTTTATGATTCCTGTGTGTTGTAACATTATGTCTGATAGTAGTATGTTTTTCGGTGCACATACATACTTGCATTGAACATTGTTAAATGTGTAGCTTTTTACCTATTATAATTTATCTTTACAGGGCACCTTGGTGGAACACCAAGAGAATGGAAAAAAGGCTGAACTTTTCTGTCATTGTTTTATCTATTAGACAAAATTTAAAGATACGTTACAAATTATTTTAGTATTAATTTTTAAATATTTACTACTGTACACAAATTGTACTCAAAATTATGATATTTATGTTTGTGTATTAGTACAAAGTTATAGTTATTATGTCTAATTCAATGCAATATTATGGAATTCAATTGCATGCTATACGTACTGCTACGTCTTCACGCCTTCGACCTGCATAATATACGTAGGTCCTATATATAGCTATAGCAATTAGCTAATATACGAGTGCACGTGATGTATACCCACCTCTAAAGTATGGTGTCAACTTCGACTTTGAATTACTTCAGCTTCTGCTTTACTGCTACATCTTCACTGGTCGAAGCTGCTTGGATGCCGGTTATATACCCTATATAGTGTCACCCAAACTCATAGTCAACTGTTGGCTGGTTGTGTCATCATAGAGAAGGAGGCAACCATCTTCCGTACTTTCTTCCGTGTCGTTAACAAGCTACCATCTTTTCGAGGGCATATTGCACTTGCAATTATTCTGCTCTACCCTCAGCAAAATTAACTGTGCATGCATCTGCAAATAGCAGCAGCAGTAGCTATACGTATAGGTAGCTGGCACCGGCGCTGTTTGCGTACATGCATAAATATCCAATGAAATGCATCTGTTTGAGCGCATTTCCCGAAGGTGACAATGGCAGTAAGATTGAAGATTGATATATCTTTTGAAAGCGACAGTGAGGATGACGACGAGCTGGAATTGTCTCCATTGCCGAAGAAAAGGAAGGACGTACTCACAGTTTCAACTGACGAAGGTATAATTATCATACGTATACGTTCGTATACCAATATTCACAGTCACATTCTCAAAACAGAATAATGCAGTTACATTAGCCCACAATTATTGTCATGAGTCACGTACATAGACATAAAATGATAAAAAAAGTGTTTCCACAAAAAAGGTTTTTTGCACTGGTTGCCCTTAATAACCTATATATTTAGAAAAAAGAAAACTTTCATCAAACAGTAGTTTTTCTATAAAAAAGCTATAAACACGATAAGAAATAAAACGTTACTATAAGATTTAATTTTGAGAGCTTAATTTGAGTATATTCTGTGTTTTGTGTTGGAAATCATGCATGTTCTTTCTACTTTGTTGTTACTTTTACCAATAGAATGACATTATGGCTGCATTTGAGCATATTTGTTGGAAAATGATATTACAAGAAAATAACTACAGGAAAGGAATAAATGAACATAGTCTAACTTATACTGTTTCTGAGTATCTTATACACTGTCTCCAGGTGCTTTACAGTAGCTTTTTTAAGTGTTTGCTGTTGCTTAACTGAAATTCATATATAATAAGAGAGTTTCTTGGAATATTCTGTTCCCAAAAGGCCTTCTTCCTCCTATCTTTTGAGTTGGGGATCTTGTGAGGATATGGAGAGGAGGTATAGTCCCCTTTGTTTGGACTTTGTCTGAATCACCACAAGACATTCCCCTGTGACTTGCTCATCAAAGCTACCCTGCATGTGCACGGCAATAAACTGTCCAGTTCTCAGTTGCTCTGTGCCTACCACAACCATAATTGACTGGCTTGATGGTCTACAGTGGTCAATGTACACCTACAAGTGGAAAGAAGAGTAGATCTTGAGGACAGAAATCTGTAAATACAAAGGACAATGATTATTTTGCCCGTAGTGTAGTCACAGTCAAGCTCAATTGTGCAAATTTGCATTCCTGCAACATTTGTGCATATTTGCACGTCCAATACATTTGTGCAAATTTGCACACCTAATGCATTTGTGCAAATTTGCACATCTAACACATTTGTGCAAATTTGCACACCTAATGCATTTGTGCAAATTTGTACTGTTACGCAATTTATGATGTCATACTGTCTTACTGCTATGTATACACGTGCGGCAAAGAATAAAATGGCGGAAGAAAGTCGTGCAGTGTTATAATAGCTTATGAAAACGGCAACGTACGCTCGGGTTGAGCTAGAGTTTGTCCTGTGATGAGTTGCTGACATTTAAAGGACTTGTTACTGATTCAAAAGTAAGTTTACTAATTTGTTTGGGCTTTTCAGTATCAATGTCGTAGCTTTGGTCAGTTAGCCATGTACAGTGAAAACTGGTTAACACAAAGTCGATTACCAAGAAACATTGCTTAACAAGAACATTTTTGTGAACCAACCATATACACAATGTAGTAGCTTCATCGTTTTTACAATAATCAAATATTAGTGTACCCTAGGTTCTCCATTAACCAGTTCAAGTTCCACTGTATTATCAACCCCCTATGGTTTAACTATCCACTTGGCAATCCCTATATGGAACAGGGTGTGACATTGTAAAGATGGCATTTAATTGCTTGGTTGGTACGTACCCAAGGTAATATTCAACCACATTTATATGATACCAATGTACATGATCCTAAGCCTTTGGTAACAGTTACATTCACTACATCACACAATCGTAGGTGTTGCTTTGTTACAAATTGACACATTGTCATGTTCTAATCACTTGTACTTTTACCTTTAGCAGTAATTTACATACATTTATGCATGCACACACACACACACACACACACACACACACACACACACACACACACACACACACACACACACACACACACACATACACACACACACACACACACACACACACACACACACACACACACACACACACACACATGGACACACACACGGACACACAGACACACACATACATACACACAGTCACACACACACACACACACACACACACACACACACACACACACACACACACACACACACGGACACACGGACACACACACGGACACACAGACACATGGACACACGGACACACACACACACACACACACACCACGCAATATGCACTGTTAGTAAAGCAACATTATTTTTTTCCACTCAGGATGACTCCACCTCTTACCGGACGTTATTGCCTTGCCTGTGGCCTCGATAGATGGGAATAATGTGAGGAGCTGGTGCAGTTTGGCAGGCAAGAAATGGACAACACACTGAAGGGAGCAGCAGGTACCTACGTATGCGTAACTTTGCTTGTCATTATCCTCATCTTCCTCTTCCACCTCTTCAATGTCAAGCTCCACAATACCATTAACTCCAATTCCCTACATTGACCCTCTCTATTATCACAGCCGTCATTGCTGTCCAATTGAACCATACCATGTTCAACTTGCATTCACTCCATCATCATAGTTATCATCACCATCCAGCTGAATTATGTCATACTCTACCTGCTTTCTATCTGACATCTTCTTACAGGTCCATGAAGTCAGTGCAGGTCGTCAGTAAAGGCTGTTGTAGGAGTAGAATGTGAATAATACATGACAGATTTTGCAATGTGCATGCTTACATATTAGAACTACTACAGTAACTTTCTAGGAATTTTGAGTTTGATGTAATTTATTTAGTGTATGATTATTGTACATTTTTGAAGATAAAATGGAGACAAATCATTTTAATTGTCCTAGCTATGAAGTCACATGCAGTTATATTTAGCTGCAGGCTATACAGCTATAACTTTTAGCTTCTATGTACGTATCTGGCTGTACACGCATATAGCAACGTATACTATAGTCTAGCGTTAACACGGATGTCATGCAAATAACCACTTCAAAGAAGAACTTTCAATTAAGTGACCAATGCACGCAGATACTCAGCATACGAACTTACCGATGATACTTTCAAACTTGAAATATCTAGTTGTTCAGTAGCTATAGATTCGAAGATTCTTCCAACAGCACAGAAACGTCGAAGCGGTAACCATGGATAGGGGAATTCTGCTGTTTAGCCTATAAAAATCGTCGTGTCGGGCGCGCGGAGAAGGCGCTATTCGACGGCAGCTGCAGTTATTTTGGGAGAGATGGTGAAACATTGTTTCTTTGAAAGAAAGGAATTAACAGGACGGATTCGCGAAGTACACCGACAGCAGCGATGTTATTAATAGCTTAACCAGTACTCCGTTCGGCGTGGTGGAGAACGTGACCTGCTGGGCTAACAAGCCAGAACAAGATGGCGCTCCGAGGTATAGCATACTTGTACATCATGATATAGGAACGCACGTATACAATGCCATGCAGGCACGTATAAATTGTAATTGTAATCATTGTATTGCAAGCAATGTTTCACATGATACATTCAACATGTAGAATACAAAAATTACACTATAAAAATGTAAAAGAATGGATCCTTATTACACATTTACAAAGCTGACTCTACAAGCACATTACAACATGCTGAACAAAACAGTGTCACTCTCTACACAGATCCATTGTTTTGGTGGACACAAGGCTGTGGTGAACGTACAAAATTTTGACTCCAGTCAGAACACCTACTGCAAGAACTTTGTAGGATGGACGGACACCAATGTCACCTCTGTGTCCAAAAGGAAATCCTTCGAGGAGTAAGAAGAAGGTAAGCCATAATATTCTACGATGAATCTGTTAGTGGAAACACGTACCAACAGACTGTCAGATACAAACTGTACAAGTATTATGGATAAAAGCCCTGACACTGTATATGTACATGCACAACACAAGTGCTGGGTAACTCATAACTCCCTTACAGAAGCTCACTTTGAACTAAGGCTATACACTAAGGAACATGTGTAATATGCTATAAAAACAAAGATTTTCAGCTATCATGTATAACACTTGACCTGCCACATATATGTACATGCACAACACAAATACTGGGGTAACTAGAATTCTGGTCTGGGGTAATATAGGATTGATAGGACAGGTGAGGGTAGAGTTCTACTACAGCAATATGGACTCAAATACAATGAATTATGATTCAGACACATGAAATATGCATGTACATAGCACTACTTAATCTCTGCTCCTGTTTCTTCAGAAAATGGTGTCCAAGGAAAACATCATTCATTGCACTTGCAACAGGTAAGTACGGATGATTATGTGTACAGTGCGTAGCTACAACATAGATACTCGATCTATACGCCTGCACTAACACAACATACATGCACATAGTAGTTTCCCCCAAATCAAACTTACATTTCAATTTGATCATTCTCTGTAGAGTCATTCACGGAGGCAGCACAGCGCAATCTGATTGCCCACTGGTCTGAAAGTGGATCCATCACACCACTCCACATCGGTGGTGACCACACAAACACCTTCCTTTTTTGTTCTGAGGAAGAGTTGTACAGGAATCTACTCAAAGCCACGACATTTGTGGGTGATAAAGTGCTCAACATGTTTGGAGATTCCACCTCAGGTATGAAATCTTAGGTGTGGAGTGCATGTGCAGTGTGATATTACCAAGTCATTCGTACCAAGGGTGTCTCCGTATGGTTTTGTTGTTTGTTCGTGCACATCTACTGCATGTCACTGGGTGTGTGTATGAAATGAGTGTTAAATAGTGCTCAGTCAAATGTCTCAACCAAACTTTTTTGGTCGGATAAAATGACAAAGAACACCGATGATATAACATAGTATCGCGTAACTCGACCTTACTGGCCCTTTATGGCAAGTAGGATCTGGCGAGCGAGACTAGGTGTGTGTGTGTGCACGCACGTGTGTGTGTGTGTGTGTGTGTGTGTGTGTGTGTGTGTGTGTGTGTGTGTGTGCGTGCATGCATGCATGCATATGTGTGTGTGTGCGCGTGTGTGTGTGCATGTGTGTGTGTGTGTGCATGTGTGTGTGTGTTTGCATGTGTGTGTGTGTGTGTCTGTGTGTGTGTGCGTGTGCGTGTGTGTATATGTGTGTGTGTGTGTGTGTGTGTGTGTGTGTGTGTGTGTGTGTGTGTGTGTGTGTGTGTGTGTGTGTGTGTGTGTGTGTGTCTGTGTGTGTGTGCGTGTGCGTGTGTGTATGTGTGTGTGTATGTGTGTGTGTGTGTGTGTGTGTGTGTTCGTGTGTGTGTGTGTTTGTGTGTAGTGTAATAACAGTGACTGTGACAATAATGTATCTATGGCAAGAGTAATTAGTCAGTAAGCACGCGCAAAACGATTAAGGTAAAGGGGGGTAATTTGGAATGGCGAGTAATTCGGAACTGTCATGCCAAAAGCAGTATCAACCACGAGCAAAATTCAATATTTCTAGTCTGCATTGTCTCCACGAAGTGGGAAATTGGTAGCGCCAAGGATGGATGGAAAACTTAACCCTTGGCTTAAATAATAATGAGTGTGCCTCCCAACAAGTTACAGGCCCTGTTCAAAATTACTATCGTGTTCCAAATTACCCCGCCTGAGTTAGACATTTCGGTAGCAAGTAGCAATTTGGACGCTGAGCGAACATTTCAAGTTCAACGTAGAAGAATACTTAGAGTGCTACTTGTAATCTGAAAGTTGGTAGAAGCCTGGTTCAATTTGGCTCATACTGGAAGTATATACCAAGCCAGTTGCCTAACAACAATTAATTGACCTTCACCTTGCTAAGTTCCTCGCAGCGGTATCAGTCCACAGATTCGATCCCGTCCCCCTACAGGTCTTCATGATCAGCTGTACGTAGTGAGGTCTTTCGTCACTCCGCGTCACGTGACATTTGACGATATTGTGAATATCACGCAAGTACAAATTTGCACTATAGCGCTGGCTTAGGAGTGGCGCAGCTGGCAACGTGCAAATTTGCACTGACTTAGAATGTGCAAATTTGTACTATCATACAATAGTACACCAAATCAACTTCATTCATCACAACATTGTATTAGTGCTTTGATATACATCCAATTTCTTCAAAAATGCTCTTCTTTTCTAGGCCTATTTACAACAACAAGTCTCAACCTGCAAAGAAGATGTACTGTCCACTACAATTCTGAAGAAGCTGGGCTGTGATTACTGCAACAATTGATATTTTCAACAATTCTGTAGAGGAATAGATAATCTTGCATACAAACCATATCAAAATATTTCACCCATGCGTGTACTGCACACACCAATGTTCTAGAATTATGTCAAATGACATTGTTTGTATGTACTCTAACTATCATAGTACAAACATTATAGGGAAAATATGCCACTTTCTGTTAAATCTTATTTTAACGCCATAATTCTTATCATGTTTATACATAATCTTGTAGGTAAGTTTCACTATGTAGCAGTGTGTGTATGTCTGTGTATGTGTGCATATGTGTGTGTGTGTGTGTGTGTGTGTGTGTGTGTGTGTGTGTGTGCGTGTGTGCATGTGTGTGTTGTGTGTGTGTGTGTGTGTGTGTGTGTGTGTGTGTGTGTGTGGTGTGTGTGTGTGTGTGTGTGTGTGTGTGTGTGTGTGTGTGTGTGTGTGTGTGTGTGTGTGTGTGTGTGCAAGCCATGTGCTTATAAGTACAACTTAACAAACCTGTACATTATCGTTTGGTAGGTTCATGTTGTACCAAAGAGTGCTTGGTAAAATTCACAGATGGAGAGAGAGACAATTGCTGGACTCTATTAGCAAAGAAGACGGTTCACCAGCAGCGACAATTCTTGCTTGACCTACTTGTGGCTTCACAAGACAACAGCAAAGAAGAGGAGGTATTCATGTATTGCAAATATATATACAACATGAGAAAATGCAGTACTGGTCCTTCAGTGTAACAAATAGCATGCATACTACACATTCGCTACAAAATGGGGGATTTCCTGGAAGTGTGAACATAATAAATGGTCAGCTTTCTCCTTTCACATAATACAGAAAAACTCTTGCTGGCTTCGTATTAAAGTTACATACCTTCATAAACTATAGTGTTTGCTATTTAGCTACGTACAAATGCCACAAAATTTTGGGATAAAAAATGTTAGGAAATGGACACGTCAGAAGCCATCACTTAGTACATCAGCAAATCAATACTTTGGAAAAGCAGTTCCCTCTGAGTCAATGTACGTATGTATGTACATACGTATATGCATAGTCCTCATGGGACATTGAATGCCATATATGGGCAACCTGTAAATTGCTATTTTAACATTTAATTATGGAGAGATATCTATAGCTAGTGTTTTAGAGTAAATATAAATTGGTACACACAGTGTCTTTGGATGTGTATTTTGGCAATTGACCGCCCAGCTGTATAATATTATATTATTTTACATATAACAGGTACTATTAACAGGGAAGTATGTGTGCGACAAGGCTCTAGCTAGCATATGTGCTAAACACCACTGCATCAAAAGGATACGAACCATTTATCATTCTGGTATAACTACAATTGACAAGAAGAAGCCAACGGGAAGGAACATTTCTGAAAGGTACAACATGTAATTGACACTAGTAACAGATACGAGCTGTAATATTGTGTTTTGGATGGTGCTCCATCATCATCCTCTATTACATATGATGGTATATATGTACATACTAAACGCACATGCACAAAGTACATACGTACTTCAGTACGTATAATGTGTATACAGTGGTCTGAAGCAAACCTTTTTTGTTCAAAGAAATGACCAAGCTACTATTTGGATGGAACATTGGTTTAATACCTACGGAGACAAAATGCCAGACAGTCAAATGACACATCTGCCACATTTTCTATCCAAGGAAACTGTATACAAGGAACTTCAAGAGGATATGCTTGCAAAGGGGCTGCAACACACAGATGTAATTTGTTCATCCCGATTTTATGTGATATGGAATGAAAAATTCCCAAATGTATCCAATCCTGAGGTACGTATGTACTGTACGTTGTAATATACGTACGTACGTATTACATTACTCAGTACATTAGAATATCATGAAGTCAGCATTCTAATATGCATGTACTATTACATGTCTTACAATCATTAAGGTATCTGCCAACACTTCATTACATACTTACAAACCTATACAAAGACCAATAGATTTGCCAAGTGCGATACCTGTGTGCTATACAACAACCAAAGGCAGAAATTGATAGGCAATAAAGATGCATTGGAACAGCTGGATGGGAACTACAAAAAAAAATTAGCAAGAGATCAAGTACTTACATATATTTGATGTACTAATACGCACATCTGCATAAAACGTGCACTTGTATCAAACCTAAGTTACGGGTCACATTCCATTTCTGGACTGGAGAGAAGTGTTTATCAGAAGCACATACACAAGGCAAGGTCCAAACGCTAATAGGTATGTCACCATCATCATAGATGGAATGGACCAGAAAAAAACAGCTGTCCCATTCTTACCCAAAGAGAGCAAGTCAGCACAGGTGAGTACAGACGTACGTACGTACGTACTTAGGAAAAGTTCATATCTACACACAAACACATACAGACACACACACACACACACACACACACACACACACACACACACACACACAAACACACATCCACATCCACACACATGCACACACACACACACACACACACACACACACACACACACACACACACACACACATGTACACACAAACACACACACACACACACACACACACACAAATATACACACACAAACAAATGTACATGTGCCAATCCGTGTACATAAATGCAAATTATGTATGTACTATGTACGTATATATGCATGTTACTTCTTCCTGTTTTATGGTCTGTAGAGTTTGTGGAGGCTCAGAACACACATCACTGGTGCCATTGTGCATACTAGCACAGAAGGTGGGAAAAGGGCTTACTCATTCATTGACACCCTACAGTGGCCCCACGATTCTAACCTGACCATAAACATCTTGGAGTACATCCTAAAGATGTGGCCCAAAGACAGCTTACCTGAAGTACTGTACTTACAGCTTGATAATTGTTTTAGGGAGAAAAAGAATAAGTATCTCTTTGGGTACTGTGCACTTTTGGTGGAATTGAACATCTTCCGTGAGGCATGTACATACGTACGTACATATTATGACTACCAATTTAAAAGTGATATCCCAACCATGACTTGAGTGACTATACACAATATGCACATACGTATGTACGTACGTATTATGTACATCTGTATGACATGCCATGTACATATGTACATAATACTACAGTATGTGCATAAATCCACGTATACAGATTCGCATTAATTTCCTGCCTGTGGGACACACGAATGCTGATTGTGATCAGCTTTTTAGTAAAATATCTCAGTATCTACTTAAGCATGGAGCAGAAAGTCTAAAAGGTAAAATCAATTGCCATAATTATGTGAATGTTACTTGAAAAATTAAAATGAAGATGATAACTATTAAATGTTTTGCCCAACAGATTTATCACAAAAGATAAAGGATTCGTACACACCAAAACCAGAGGTTGTGCAACTCACCACTGTTTTCAATTACACTGATCCAATTACACGCCGCTTATGGATACTTCCCAAAAATTAATCCTGACAGGTCATGGATTGTCATGAAAGAAGTTCGAGTTGGCCATGGAGATTTTTATGGATCCAGCTTGAACATCATGTACCAGAGTTCTATCTATGATTAAAAGTTTTTGGGGAAGCTTCAGCATTACAGTGCATACCATGGAATGGGTGCAGTGGGCAAATTCCTAAATCCCAAGGCTATATGCATGACGTGGGAAACTTGTCAATGTCTTAACTAGAACAAATTAGTCAATGATGTCAGTAGGCCAACAATCAACAAGTTCGTAGTTTTTATGGATACATGGTATGCACACATATAGAAGGGTCTCTTTCACGATAATGGCCAAGGGAGAGGGGAGTAATAGTAGGGTATACGTATAGGTACGTATATGTACATATTTTGCATGGCATTGTGGCATTGTAGACGCTACTATTATGACACATGCTGCAGTGCGGTGATTTAAGAAGGTGCAGGTATTTATATGGTATCACTGAGGTATATAACTAGGGGGGTGTGCCCCCCAGGTTAAATTTGAGGTTCTTGATTATATAAAGGTATCTGAGGCCATTTTTCAGTGACCATTCAAGGATGATTTTGACACTTAAGTAGGGCATCCTATGTATAAAATAGTGAGTTGCACTATAGTGAGCATTTTTGGGGGTGGAAGCTGGAGTCTTTGGGATGACAAATAGGCAGAACCCCGATCACAAGGAGGGAAGACAGCAGCTTGGCAGAGGAATAGGTACTGATTCCTTTAATTGACGAGCTAGAGCCCCTTATAGATGGATGCTGGAGTCAATTGAGGCGTTAGCTGACATTGATTAAAACTCAGCCACATGCTGCATGCTTTTACTGCTTATACACATTATGTTAAGCGTGACATTGTACAAAATTATGTTTCCTATATTTGTCGAGGGTCGTGCTGCAAACGCTATCGTTAATTATATGGCCGTTTGTAGTAGGGTCTAGTCTGACGTAGCCAGATCCATGTTTACCATTATTGGACCAGGTTCAGATTTGCGAGGGTTCGGTTTGGGTTTCGGCTGGTTTTGCTCATCTATGACTGGTGACTGTGCTTAGGCTTTCCCTCAGTGATCAAACAAGCTTTCCGGCCTAATCCTACAGTTATTTTCTTCCAACCAACCTTACATTTTTGAAGTGTTACTTGATGCTCATTAGTGAAAGTTTCTACTTGTGTTCCTTTCCCAGCACATCTGATTCCAGTAGTTTTCTTCCCAGCAATTCAGAGGCTCGGTCAGAGGCCATTTTAAGTTGGTAATGATATTCATGAAACACAGCAGATACTGAATATACTCAAATTACAATGAATATAATTTAAGTACTATGAATATTGTTGAGGGCGTTCCTGTCTCTAGCTCGCTCTAGCCGTACGTCGCAGATCACATTCTTTACAAACAGGGAAAATGGGAAGAAGAAATGCTATCATAATATTATATTATTTTGCCTGTCTCCTTCTGGTTGAAGTAGAAGGTAGGTCCAGGACCTGTAAAGGTTAAGTTTCCTAAGTTTCTTGGTTAATAGAGCAAAGATATTATAGACTACGTGCTCAACCTATAATGTATCTATGTTTAGCGTATCTGTGCTTGTTGTAAGCCGTTTTATGTGGACTAACAAATCATGAGATGTGTATCGTGCATGGATGCCGATACTTTTCATCAAGATTTATTAAAAGTATCCTCCAGCATTGCTGTTAAATTATAAATAGAGAATAACCCATTGGTCAGTGTCCCAGTTCAAATTTAAACCTGAACATGCATATGACTATAATGGTAGGCAGGTACAAGGTTTAAACACAAAGTTCTCACATTATACTACATGCTGTGGATTGAGTACAGGTACTGCAGCTTCCATTGGCTCTGGCAGGGCCAAAAGAACAATGCTCCACAAGCAAGCCCTTAATATATGAAATGCATATTGTGGGTTGATCGGGTGGCCAGCAATCCTTTGTGTCCTCATTGCTCATTTTATTCAATAAATTCTCCACTGAATCCTTAAAACCTTCATATGTCAAACTTCCAGAGCTTCCCCTCTCTCCTCTCTATAGACTATATGCATGGCCAAATAGATCATTTCTTATTAACATGCAGGTACCGGTCCTGACCCGTGGATGACAGCTCATCTGTTCACTTAATTCACTCCTAGGACTAATGCTGAACAGTCGATAGCATAATATTATCCTCAATTAAGGCCAAAGATCATCACCGTGTGTAGGGGTCACAATTAATAATATCTTTGCTGTCAGAAACATGATACGAAAATAATGTTTTGGGTGAATGTCAGTATGGCGAATCTAATGGTGGTAACCTTTTTTTCATTGGTTGAAGTATGACCAAGTTATTGGTAAAATTACAATAATATTATTTTGGTGCAACGCAGATGGTTTAAGTAGAGCAATCTCTACTCCAATTTTCTGCCATGGATAGCCGAAGGATGGATCAACCTTGCACAGCGTGAGGTGTGTTTCGCGTATATTTCGAGCTTGTACGGACGTTAGTGTGGAAATTTCCATGATCCCCATCCAACACATGCAAGGATAACTGTCCAAAATTTACCTCTTCTTTCCCTTTCCAAGTTGATCATCAAAGTGGTGAGTATCTGCTATTATAATAATTTTCGATCCATTTCATTTAACTCCGCATTGGTGGAAAGTAATCTTCTCACACGTGTTGCACCACAATTGTGATTATTTTTCAGCATAACTTGGTCATACGTCAACTGATCTAAAAACGGTTCCACCATTTGATTCGCTGTACTGGCTTCCATCTAAAACATCAGTTTCGGAATTTCCAATGGCAACTGATGAATTTTATGTTGTGACCCCTACCGTGTGCTTATAGGCAGCTAAGGCTGCCATTTCAGGTCACTATACGCCATTTTTGCTGCCAGACATCCTTCATGGTGCACGCCAGGCTGAGTATACTATACTAAGTCACTCACAGAGCATTTATAACCGCCCGTAAGAAAAATGACAAAATGGCCGTTGCTGGGAAGTTGCGAGCATACTCAACGTTTTCTTCTAAATACGAATAGATGAGAGTTAAATCTGCATATCACATTAAAGTTACACATATGTTAGCTGCTGCGAAGCTATAAAAATACGGTAGACATGAAAAAAAGTTTCCGTAGCGTAATAGTTAAGTAACGTACCGTAATCGCAGTCACGGCGTGCGTAGTGAAAATCGTAATTTCATTTGGATGCCATTCATTTCCGTAATTTGATCTCAAAGCTTATAGAAATCGTACTTCGATCACCCAGGTTCATCCTATCCGACGATTTTGAAGCTGTGACCATCGTAGACTAGCTCTCGATCTCGAAGCGAGGACCATTGCCCTTGATCATCGTTGTGAGGGTAATTTGATCTGCAGGCAAATGTAAATCATAATCCGATCAGCAGATCTAGACCAGAAGCGATCCTTTTTACTGAGGTCAATTCTATCTCAGGATCTTGAAGATCCGATCATCGTATATAGGCCAGCTCACTATCTCGAATCCAACGACCATCCTTCGTGACGGTAATTCGATCTCCAAGATAATACAATCGTATGCAGGTCGACCCGCAGAGACACTGCACAGCTAGCTGTGTTCCAAGTACTAATCAAGCTTATTTACACGAAGGGTATGAGGATCGAAGTTTGAGAAATACGTAGGTAATTCGATCTGATGATTTTGCAAGTGCAGCGTCCTGATCGACTTCACATTATTCTTATTCTTCTCGTCGTTTTTTCGAACTGAGCTACAGGTCGCCACGAAGGGTCCAGAGGTCTCATCTTTCGCCAGTGAGCTCTGATTGTTAGCGCGAAGTGCCTTTGAAGTAGGTTTTGAAGCAACAGCTACACTTCTAAAGCGAGAAAAAACTTAATAGGCAAATACCATACATTCGCCTGATCAGCCATTTTCGGATCAGCGAAATAGCTACGAGAGACTAGACTTACGCGTACTAGATGGAGTTTAGTTGAACTGAGTGCACACTGTGCAAATTCCTACATCCCGCAGCACATATGAACTGCATAAAGTGCTGCACATGCGGGATGTAGGAATTTGCACAGTGTGCACTCAGTCCAACTAAACTCCATCTAGCCTCATGTATGTGTAGCCCTATGCTCGTCTAGCCCTATGCCTGCCTTGTCCTTTGCCCAACTAGCCCTGTACCAGTTTTGCAACTTACCCTTGTTCCAAGTGTTTTTTGGAGAATCCTTTTTTGATAACGGCTTTTTGCACGATTCTGTGTCAATCCTACATCCTTTCACCATTTTAAATGGTTTTTATACATTGTATAATATATGACCACGGTGCATTAGTGTATTTTTTGCTTGACTCCTGCGGGCACAAAGCCCCCAAGAGAGAGAGCATGCAAGTACAATGAAGAGTGAAATTATAGTTGGTCATACTATACTTAGTACTAAGTCTTGTTGTGGGCACCTAAATTTTGTTTTTCCCATTAAATTTTAATTTATACAATCTGAGGTGTTTTGTGTCACAAAGGGATATGTTTTCAGTTAGATGTGCTATTCTTATGTATGGCAAATGAATTCACTAGATTGACAAAAATGTTGAATGCATATATGCTGCAAATGCACGCCTTTTGCCTTTGATGTTGTGAATCTTGTTCAGAATTTTGCCGTGAATGATGTTGCCACATACATCTATCATTAATTTGTTTTGAGTTCCTTTACTTGTTGTGGTGCTGATCTTAAATGCTAGCTCTCTCGAAATACTAGTACCAGCAGACACACGGAACTGTAGCAGTGTCCCAAAATTTCCACACGTTGAGGAGCCCCCAATTAATGATTCGGAATTCTCATCTGGAATGAAATGATTCTTTAACAAGTAGATGTATTCGCTGTCTGTGCATGAGGTCTCTCTGAGATTTAAGTTGGACAACTTGCCCTAAATCCCCTAATTGCACAATTGCATGTAACGTTCTGGTATCCGCTTTGTCAAATATTTCTTGCTCTTCATCTGAACTGAAATCTTGACAATGTACCCTAAATTGGGGGGGGGGGGGGAGCTTGTTCCATTGTTGTGGTCATACTGCAGTCAAACTCCTGCGACTCAGAGGTATATACCAAGCTGACTCTCATCACCGACTTGGGATTTTTTGGTTGAACTGCAACTTAGGGTGACACATATCTTAGGCTGCAAGTTTTCAGGATCTGTTTATGCAGTGATAGGATGCTCACCTAGAAGTCTGAAAAAAGTGTCCGGAGTTGCCTGGGTATTTACGTGTTTAACTGAGGGCTCTTTTCCATTATCAGCGATTGGTTGGATTTTCTTCGCCTATTGCATTGCCATGCACGTGTCATTGATTATCAACTATAGTGGATATTGATAATTTTATACTTTGTTGAGTTGCATCCGTGAGCAGTAACGTTGTTGTAACAACAAGAAAATGGGGGCTCATCATGAGTGGATTAAATTATAATGCATTTCTCTTAGCAAGAGGACCAGTATGGGCCAGTGCAGGCTCTTTTTGCCTTTTATAACAGGATTATTCATGCATACATTAACCTTGAATTATCAATCTTCCCTTCTAATTGTGATTGTTGCAATGCTTTATAAATGCAAATGAAGGTTTAAAAGAAGGGGGGCACAGGGCCCCCTCCCCCCCTGCATGGATCCGCCACTAGGTTACCATAATGATTTCTTTTCTGTTTACTCTACAGTAACTATGACCTGATTCTACTTGACTTCTTATTTTCTAGGTACTTTAAGTCCAAGTGGCACAATCTCATTGGATTGTGGGAGTCAACAGACATTCACTTGTACTGTACTAGGTCCACACGTTGGGTGGACTATCACTGGATTGAGTGGGATAACTGCTCGTTGGAGTAGTGGACTGTTAGCATCCATCAACAATGCAAGGATCACTACTACTGACACACGTAATATCACTCATACCTCTACCATCACTATCACTGGGTTTACTACTGCAGACAAAGGAGGAACTGTTCAGTGTATTGATATGTATAATTGGTTTTCTGTTGAGGGAATGGCTACTGTGTCTGCAGGTAAGAGATTGTTCACTTTCTCGTTACTTTTGGAGATTTAATAATTGTTGATTGTCTGTATCACCTATATCTTCCTTTCAACTGCTGTTATGATCATACATCAGTCTACAACACTATTCAGAATCTTTGAATTCATAATTGATATTTATGACCATGTCTGCATTCATTGTGTTACAAAAATTATGATATATATATAGTACCAAGGATACAGTAATTGAATGTATAATATGTATGTGCATATGATTTCCGTATATAGTGGGGAAACTTTGATATTATATGTGAGCATTATGTTTGACAAATTCTTTTGAGATAGTATATGTTGGTGAGTATTGAATTTGGTAAATTTATAGCATGTCATGGAGTTAAACAAGCTAAGCTATTATTATTTCAATGATTTTAGGGATGTTTCATCCCATATTCTAAATGAGAATGTTACTCTGCAGGCGTATGTGGGACATGTCCACAGTTGTTATGATAGCGCTTATCAGTTTGCATAGTGATGAAATATTATATGTCGGCACCTATAAAATATTTGTCACGCATTTATCTTGTGATTCGTATTGTTATTCGGGCATATATGTACAAATGCCGAATCCGTGTTTAGTGACGTTTTTTGTCGTCACCTATGCTCTGTCACATGCTGACATGTGACTAAACTTTAAAGTTCTTTAGAATTTTAGTTTTGCGCTAGGTGCTACATGAGGGAACAAGCTAGGCTAAGACGATTTTATAGTAAACGGGTTATTATTTATACCCTTCAATTATTTTTTAAGGACTTGCCACAATGTCTGGACTTTTCACTGTTTTCATAACTTCTCAGGAAATTTGTAAACAAAGCTTGTTATGATGGCAGTTTGAGCTACTATTATTGGTTACCTCCAGAATTTGAACTCAGAATGGCCTAAATCTCAAGGGAACCAAAACATGTTGATGCACAAAGTGACCCATTTCAGCTGCATGTTTGTCTTTTGAAGTTTCAATAACAAATCCCAACCCTGAATTATGGCTTATTGAGATATATAATTGTCATTGGTTCAGTGATAGAGTCAACAAATTTGTGAACTCAAGCTGGTAAGGTTCACAAATTTGTTGACTTTACTCTGTTTTGCATTCAAAACAGCGGTATTTCAGGGGACCTTAAAAAATAATTGAAGGGTTTAAAAAATAACATGTTCATACCAACTGTGAGTTATTGACACAATCTAACTTTTCCATGTTGCGTATTTTGAATTTCTGCTCCAGTCCCGAGTTATGTGCATGCACCTGAAGTTCTGATTTTCTGGGCTGATTTCACCGATCTCGGCTTGGAGAGGAATTACAAAATACGCAAAATGAAAAACTTAGTATTAAATACTTTGCTATCGCGATTTATGTAAAAATATATCCCAGAAGCCGTTCCACCATGCAGCACCCAGAGAAATTCCTTCGCGTGTACAACGTACTAAGGTACCTTGATACGTCAAAACCATTTACTAAGAACGTTAACGTTCTAATTTTCTGCACGAAACGTAGTAAGCTTATTACATAACATTTTACATAGTGCTAAACCTCTCTAATAACTAGACACAGATATAGCACAAAGAAAGATCAATTGAATTGTTGCTTTATATCCATTAGTATGTCAGTATCTTTATATATGAGATCCTCATTGTCACCACTTTGATCAAAAATCTTAAGCCTTGACGGAAGACTTCAAATCTTGTGGATCAAGAACAATTCACATGATGTGCTGGAGGTATTTTGCAATCCATATCCAAAAATTCTGGACGTAGTTACCAGACTCACTTCTCCGTTTGAATGAAAATGGCGGGTGAAAGTGAGGCTGTGAACATGTCACGCACACCTCACATACACAAGACCTCTGGATAAATCCCGGGCAGCAACACTCTTTTAATTTTTTTCTTCCTGCATGTATATTGCTATACATCATACTAAGCAGTCTGTTAATTTCAGCTATATACCCATATTATTATGGTATAAGAGTTTGAGTAATTATAACTGTTGATAAACTATTTATAATAGCATTCCCTAATTAGGATTGTTGTTGTAACTAGCACTATGCCAGGTATCCCTCTATTTATTTTAATTTTGATCGGTCAATGAGCACACTTGTAGGCATGGTCAAATTGGCACTGGGTGTATCTCAGGATTTATGGCCTTAATTAATAAATGTCACAGTCATTGTGGTTAACTTTGTGAAAACATCCAGGGGAAAAACATGGCAATCTATACTTATACTCCCATCGAACCACCACGAGTATCATCCCCTATAATTTGTTGTAGGATGTCATCTGGAAGTATGACTGTATATATATATATATATATATATATATATATAATATATATATATATATATATATATATATATATATATATATATATATATATATATATATATATATATGCAACCTAAGTTTTTGTTTTATCCTAAATGTTTTCAATGTGTTGTAATAAACAATTTTGTTTCTCTTTGGTTTTATCTGGGGGGAAACGTGGGTATGGTTCCCCCCCTAAACAGAAAGGTTCCCCCCGAAATATGCAGGCTTAATTTTTGTGAAGGAACATTGTCATGAATTGATCATGTTATTGAATCCATTTATAAAGGGTAGAATTTGCCAAAAATACTTATATCATTTATAGCTTGTATTAATCAATCTTGAATCCATTGGTAGGTATGTTTATTTAGCAGTTACATTGTCAATGAATACATGTGTCAAAATGTAGGAGTTCTAAAATTGTAAATGTAAATTGGACGTGGTTTAGCTTTGTTCCAAACAGCATGGCATAAGCATTCGTGCAAGGATTTATTCATGTATAGGTACTTATGAATGCTTGCACATGTTCAGGGTTTCTTTTAGAGGAATTTAAAGGGGGCACAGGGGGTATCTCTCCCTTGTCCTAGCTATAACACACATACACAGTTGCAACAGACTGTCCATGGACTGTATTCAGAAACAGCTTGAGTGGTGTAAAACAGCCTCATTTATCACCTGAGGCATGAAAACTAGAAATTTTCCTGGGGGAGCATATTGTTTGGTGGCTGCAGTAGGTCATCTTCTCATCTGTTCCAGGTTGGTGGCAGGGGGGTGCAGGGGAAAAAGCTCCAAATGGCACACAGGTGGAGTGGTGCCTTTTACTCAATGCTTGACTGACTTCAGTGCTAACCTACTGAGCCACCAGCACCCCCTAGTGTAATACTGGGTACAGTATATCAAACTCAAAGAAAAAGAAAGCAATACTAATACTACTATGTCCAACACTACAGCACTATAATTGTACTGTGAGAATTATATTCACTAGTACGTATAATCTTTCTTGTTACTAGTGCCATTT
>CAUJGJ010000087.1:1521600-1544100 GCA_963170055.1 Halisarca cf. caerulea
TTGCATATAATTAGGGGCGGATCCAAACATTTTCCAAAGGGGGTTCAGCTCTGCATAGCACTAGATAGATATTGTTCATTAATTCCCTAACCAACAGCTTAATGAATCAAATAGCAAATGGCCCACATCTGTAAATCCAGCGTTTTCTTCTAAACGAACACTTTCGGTTGTAGATGTAGTCAGATGACACACGGAAATAACTAAATAACCATGTTGGAAAGGCTTCCCGAAGCTGGACCTGGCTCCCTTGCAAAAGTTGCCGGTTGTTCTGAATTTTCAGTGTTAATTTGTCTCAAAAGAGTGGTACCGTCACACGTTTCGCCTTGCTCCTCAGGTGTGCTTAAATTTGTTAAACGTTATCTTTGTATTCTAACTGCCATTGACCCACGTGCGCATATGAAGCCTGTACTGGCTGTAGGTGACGTCATCACAATATGGCGGTGAGAAGGGTGTGATTACGGGGAGCTACATATAAGAGGGATGATCGAAATTAGCTACTATTTGCTGCTGAGACTTATTCTATCATTATATTCTAGCCCTAGTGGGGGAAAGGCATGTGCTTCACAGCATTCTCCAAATATGGACTACAATACTTTTAGTAGTAAAATGCTTACATGTTATATATTGTAGGAATTTAAAGTTTCTGCTGATAGGAAAGGGGGGGTTCACCTGAACCCCCTGAACTCCCCTAGATCCGTCCCTGATAATGTGCAATGTCATTCATTTATTAATATCTATGGTTGCATGTATCACTAAGTCGTGAGAGTCCCGAGAATGCGGGAGCAGATCAATGACATCAGACCCATAGTAGAAGTGTATGCTCAATTTTAACACTCCAGTCTCTCCTACATGATTTCTTTACACTTCTACAGCTAAATGTAATGTGTGTGCAACACCTCAAAGTGCCATCATCATTCCAACAGCTCTAGCAGCTGTTGTACCATCTGTTTCCTTGATACTTTCCAACATCATAAGTGTAGTTGTTGTCTTCTTCTTGACAAGACACTGTTACAAAAACACATTTCAGACAAGTTCTTCTGCAAAGCGTGAAGATATCTATGATCAAGTGCAAGAAGGGAAGGCTTATGAAGACATTACAATGACTGACAGTCCAGCTTATGGCCCAGTCAAGTAGTGAAAGAAAGTACATGTCATTAAGTGAGTAGCAATAAATATTGTATGTGTTGTGACATTGCATGATATAATTGCAGACCGGTGTGTTTTTGGTTGTCTTTTATTATAATACTGTAGCTAAATAATAATATTATTACTATTATTATTATTTTGATTATTAATCTCTTTATTATAGATCTATTATACTTAGTACTGAATATGCATGCTTCCAGACATACAGTACATGGCATTCCCATTTTTTATGCACACACACACACACACACACACACACACACACACACACACACACACACACACACACACACACACACACATGACATTGTATACACACAGACACTTATTTTATTACTGTATAATTTATAGAAAAGGCCCTACTTGAGTGTCAAAATCAGCATTGAATGGTCTAAAATGGCCTCAAATATAACCTTATATAACCCAAAACTGACAAATTTTCCCCGGAGAGGGGGGGGTCATGCCCCCCCCCCCCCCTAGTTACTTAAATATAATATACAGTAAAATCTCGATAATTAGAACCATGATAATTAGAATATCTGGCTTAATTCAAACATTGATGAATGTACGGTTCCTAATGTAGGGAGTACATATGTGGCTGGTTAATTAGAACTTATGGATAATTAGAACTTTTTTACCGGAAAATCAAGGTTCTAATTAAACAGATTTCACTGTACATATATTATATATATACCCCTACGCATGTGGGACATGTCCGCGCTAATTCGAAGGTGTGAAAATTTTGGTCTTTTTTACAGCTTCTGTTCTCAACTTGCAGAATCTTCAGAGCGTCAAATGTAGGCTTAACATGTAGGCAGACACATAAGCGTTTCGACGATTACCCTTTCGAAAGACCTGATTCAAGTGCGCAGAAGCTACTAAAGTTTTACTAACCCCTACTACAAAGCGAACCGCTTTGGGTGATAGATGGAGGAACGCTTTCAAGACTACTTTTGCACATAAATCGCTATAGCAAAACATTTACTAACTTTTCCATGCGGCAGCAAAGACAATTCCTCTCCAAAGCCGAGATCTGTAATATTGGCCCTCAAAAGACAAACTTCAAGCGCCTATAACTTAGGACAGGAACAAAAGCTCTCTTGCTGCCACATGGAAAAGTTGTATCCTCCAGATGGCTCAAAGTTGGCACCAAGAAACTGCCTCTAGCTTGTTCCCTCGTGCATCACCCAGCCGAAAACTAAAATTCTGAAGAACATTCAGTTTAGTCACAAGCGAGCATGTGACAGAGCAACCGTGACGACACAAAACGTCACTAAACGCGGATTTGGTATTCGTATACGCCCGAATATCAGTCTAAATCACGAGAAAAATGCGTGACTAATAACTTGTAGGCGCCGAAAAATAATGTTTTATCACTATGCAAACTCAGGAGCGTTATCATAACAAATCTGGACATGTCCCACATGCGTACACTCCATGGCCATACACTGTATGCATACATTATATATATATATATATATATATATACAGTGGGCCCCACTTAATCGCATAACAGTTAAAGGAATATTCTGGTTAATGGAATATAATCTCCAAGTACAGAATCATTTGTATATATGCACTGTAGTAAAAGAACTGCTTAAAGGAATACCACTTAAAGGAATATTCTGGATATAGGAATAAAAATTTCACATCACTTATATTCCAAGAGTATATAAACCATACTGCTTATAAGAATAGCATTGTAAATGCAGGTTTATCCGAGTCAGATATAGCTACCCTACAACAAAAAATCAATAACATTGCTCATTACTTCTTAAAATTCCCATTTTAAACAGGTTATCCAATTCACTGCAAATGTTTATGTTGCTCACACATACAAACATACATTAAATATACATAAAGACCGGCCCCACTATTGGCACAGCAGGAAGGTATGTTCTGGATAAAGGAATATTCTGGATAATGGAATAATTCTGCCTGGTCCAGAGGGTATGCGATTAACAGGGGCCCACTGTATATATATATATATATATATATATATATATATATATATGCATGTAAACTCTATCATCACTGTACAGGCATGCGTTTTATATATTATAGATGTCTAGGATACTATACATACATGGATCTGCCCCTCTACGCATACCTAAGATACACACACACACGCACACACGCACGTACGTGTACACATGCACACACACACACACACACACACACACACACACACACACACACACACACTTGTAACTTGTAACTTGTAATGCCACAGCCTGCAGTGCGGGCTATATTGTGAGGCTATATTGTGGGGCGAGCCACCAGACATCAGTGAGGGAGAGACCCACTGGATATGGGCCCAGCTGCCCCCACCATCCAAGATACACACACACACACACACACACACACACACACACACACACACACACACACACACACACACACATACACACACACACACACATACATGCGCATGCACACACACACACACACACACACGCGCGCGCACGCGCACATATGTATTTGCCCCCTATATATCACACTTTGTACCCTATAGACCTTTTTCCAGTTCCGCAGTAACCTAGGAAATGGAAATTCCCTTAGCCACTCGTACAACTTGGTAGGCAAGAGGCGAATATATTACAGTAGTAAACCGTCGATAGAAATCGATTCGATTTGCTACGATACTTTCGAATTCGAGCTTTTCTCAAAGAATGCCAAAGTCTTGTTGTGTTGTTGGCTGTGTCAATCGTCACTCGAAAGACTCCATTTACCACTTTTACCGCTTTCCAACGAACAAAGTTCAAAAGGAGCGATGGATATCTGCTGTACGTCAGGTGAATCCAGATGGGACGCCTTGGTCTCCATCCGCAGGGGACCGAATTTGCTCAGTTCATTTTGTCGATGGGCAAAAGAATAATGACCCCACACATCCAGCCTACATACCCACGTTGTATATGACTGGTAAGGCGAATCCTATTTCGGGAGAAGCGGATGTAGACTTACATGATTCGATAGATGAATCTTTGAGAAGATTCACGCGACGTCTAGATAGGAAGCGCCTCCAAGAACTCCGTGTTCAAAATGAGGAAAACGATGACAACAAGCTGGATATGTTTAGGAAGAATTTTGTCAAAGAACATAACTACGCAGCCCTTGATTCAACAGTGGATTCTGGAGTGTCCTTGTTACCTCCTTCAAAGAGGCCCACTCGTGACAGTTTATATGTACCATTATTCCAGGATGCAGGTATGGCTATGAGTTGTGTGAAAATGTGATTGTGTCTGCATGCATGGAGCAGTTTCCATGCCATGGCAATGTGCTTCTGTGTCATTTGGTCATTTGCCGTTTGTCTGTATAGAATGTCAGACTGAAACTACAGCAGTCCAAAATGACCCAATGGGATTACAGTTGGGGCAATTACAGGAAGAAAAGAAGAAACTAGAAGACAAAATCCTGCATCAAGTACTCTCAGAGGAATTGCTGTCAACAAGTGATCAGCTGACAAGGTTTTATACTGGATTTGCTAATTATGGAGCCTTCCATGCCTTTGTTGACTATATTTCTCCAAAAGCATTAAGGTTGAAAAGTAAAAGAAGCCAACATTCATCAAGTGATGGTGATTCTAGTTACAATAATGCATCTGGACCTAAGCCGTGGTCATCACTATCAATTGGAGACCAGCTACTTTGTGTCCTAGCTAAGTTGAGACTAGGTGTTCCATCGTTGGATATAGCAACACGAGTGGGTATAAGTGTAGCCACTTTCAGTCGACTGTTCAGCATATGGATACCATTTCTATCTTGTGAATTATGACTTTTGTTCCCTTTCCCTTCTCGTCAACTGGTGGACTCTTGGATGACGTGTTCATTTAGGTCTAGATATCCTAACACCAGGATCATTATTGATTGCTTTGAGATCCAGTGTCAACGCCCATCTGGGCTCATGAATCAATCCGTCACCTTTTCAGATTACAAAAGTCGCAATACATTCAAGGTTCTCCTTGGATGTACACCGTCAGGTCTTGTTTCATTTGTGTCTGAAACATATGGAGGAAGAAAATCTGACAAAGAAATAACTATGCATTCTGGTCTCCGATATCTGCTTTCCTGGAGACACCCGACAGTTTCACCGATGCCCGTTTAGCGACGGCACGAAGCTCAGGTACGTTACGTGAAGAGAGCCTGTGCTTAAGGAAAGCAAGATTTTCATCGTTGCAGTCTTTCGCTGCTACCAAAGATTCTTGCAAGTCGTCCAAATCAGCCATTTAGAACAAACGGAGGCTCATACTATCCAAAACGAGGTATTTATGACAACCGCTGTAAAAGCTTTCTGCCTACCAAAAGCTAAATTACGCAATGTTTGCTCGCATTGCGTAACAACTGGAAAAAGGTCTATATATACCATATCTGTAGAATATATACCTTGTTCGTTCTAAAAATTCGTCATTCAATTCTCGTCAGCCCCTTTGGTTTATTTATATCCCAACCCTGTCGAATTAGCAGCCATTCTAATACTAAGTCTTTCTTATTACAAACATATAGCATCACTCTCAGGCTGCTCTCACCCGGTAAGCCAACTGCAGCTATATATTTAAGCATTTCCTTCCCACTTGTCTTCACAATGACATTTGAATATTCTGGCCAGAACAATAATTATTATGTATATCAATGCTACAAAGCTGCATACTACATACTGTTACTGATACTGTGGACACTCATTTACCCACTTCCTTCACTTTGTAAACTGAATTCCTCCACACAGAGTAGACACTTATGGATATGTACATCTGATTGTATTAATGCATTTTTAAATTACTTGTACAGCTAGGATAATGCTACAATAAGGTGTTTAGAATAATTATCTATATTACTTTCAAATTGGTAATGCATGCATTCACCAGACTTTATTGAATTATAATATCCCTACAATTTATAATATAACATTCACTTCGAAAGTATAATCGGAAGTGGTAGAAGATTACGTGTCCCCTTAATTATGTAATGCCATATATTTTGCAAGCATATATGAAAGATTCCTCATTTGCATATAACATTATGTACTAAGTTTAATGATTTAATTATAGCTGTACTTAACAATAGTGTTAAGAATGGATAATAATTATTATTCCTGTTTTATATCTCTTAGTTTATTATAGGCGGCACTTAATCACTATCACCACTACTTCCACTGCCAATACCGTTACCACTACCACTTCTTCTTCACATTCACTGTCACTTCCACTGTCACTACCTGTAGTGGGTGAAAATTTCCCAAAGAGTACAACGTTGCAAAACTGAAAAGAGAATGAAAACATGCACATACAAACACATTCAACAATTCACAATGTTTTAAACTTATTTAATAAGTACCATAATCTATTGGAAATATCAACAAGTCCCAACCTATATAAGCCATCTTTTCAATCAACCTAATATAAGCAATCTTTTCATGATTTATGGTAATACCGTAAACTACGTTTATGTGCATATATGCTATTAGCAATCCTCCAGTCGCTCAGCAGCATGAATGTGCGAGTGCATACATTCAAGTTATCTGCAGTGAACATTTCGAGCAAGAAAGGGGTCAATATTATAGCTGGTCCAAGACAGGAATTATTTTTAAATTCGAAAATTTCTGATTTGCAGCAAAAAGTGCATTGATATTATTATAGCAATTAACTATAATAGCAAAAAATGCATCATTCACGTACACGCATTGTAGTTTTTGTAATTAGCATTGTTGACTAATTAAATGTATATGGCACTGTACAAAAGCAAGTAAATATATAATGATTATAGTTTCAGTCAATCTTCTTGGGCCTCCAGGAATCCAGTGTATAATTGGCCCGATTCTCCTTGGTACTCGTGCCTAATTCAACTCGCTGCACAGGCAGGAATGACCTGTGCATGAAATGTCTTTCATGCATGGCCATTCTAAAGCAGTTTGCAGCACTTCTGGGTCCAGGCAAACTACAACGAAGCTGAGATGGTCTGTGATACATATGTAAGGTCCAATTATCTGGAAAATTTTGGACACTTCTTGGCAGCAGACGCTCTCCATCTCCAAAGTCATTGCAGGACAGTTTCCACACGATCACCACCTATTGTGACCACGTCTGATTCCGGAAAGCTCAGTGCGCCCTTGTTCCTGCCTGTCATCTTCATTTCCGAGCCTTTCGCGAACGCTCTCCAGTTTTCCGTAGATCATTAAAGGCTAGAAGAGGTACAGTTCTACACGGTGCGCCATAGTAATTCTTGTTCGGTTTACAGTAGTGACGTCATCAACATGGCTACCCAAACCGACGTTTTACCATCTTTGGAGTAGAATTTCTCCCAAACGGTAATACACACGACGCTTTAACAGCAACCTGGCTAGTTTTACAGCATTTACTATGTTTTGAACCCCATTTGATTTTTGGTGGCAGTGTCCCTTTAATGTTATATATTTTTGCTCCCCTGAGCTAACACTGTCACTGTTATCATTAGTCCTCCCCTGTACTTCAATTTGCTCCCCCACTTCCTACCTGGACCAACTCCCTCAGCTCTTCTGTAGATATGTTGAGGCTTTTCTCCTGCTCCGAGTAGTCCATAATTTTGCGTATATGTACAGCTGCAATCATACCCCCACATGCATCTGCCTGTGACGCGTGAAACATGGCTGCCACTGGTTTTTTTTGCCAAAGTGGCCGTCAACTTAAAAGCTCAGTGAAAGTGCACGAAGAACGCGAGGAAGTTGTCGAGAAGAAAATTTTATAGTAGAGTAATTAATCAACTACCGAACACCATCACCATCGACAGCGTGATAACTATCGGACAGTCAGAGATTTTGCAGACATACAGGGGCAGATACATCAACAAGATGGAGGCAAATAATACACTCCCTTTGTACCAATCTGCTAAAGTTTCACGCCTTCGCAGCTGCAAATTTTTTGGATCGTCCGACCATCGTTGTTCGGAAAGCGACCCCTAACTTCGGATAAAAACTGTATCCTGAATTGAACCGCTTTTGCGCACAAGAGTGGTTATAGAACGTCCGGCGTACATGCCAAAGACTGCATGGTGAACAACATTTTAGGAGTAAACGTCCAGCAAGGCCATTTTTGATTTTATTAAAACGTGGGCGCTAAAACAAATGCTCTACCATTTATTCACATTCATATGCATGATAAGCAAGTCAAATTAAATCATTAACACTGTAGAAAATTGAAACTGTAAATCAAGGAGATGCATGGTAAAACTACCAACTTAGAGTAAGACTAAAAGTGCAAATACAGCAGCATAAAAATGGGCAAAACTCAAATATATATCATAAAAAGCAAAAACACAGGGTATTTATTTCAGCCCTCGGATATAACGGTAAAACGGGCATCGCGAAACTAGACCAAATTTCATAGCATATTATGCTTCCAATACGGATAATTAAACTTATACATTACACTTTATAAAATTTAACAAATGTTATTTGTAGGAACACCCGAAGAAGAAAAAGTACGAAACAGAGAAGTTTAAGGCAACAACAAAGGAGCCATAAACTTTCGGTAAAAGACAGAAATTGCCATTTCCGGAGGAGAAGATGACACTGTAGCTTCACGAAATTTATTTCAGTCGCTAGCAAAATATCTGAACTATATGAATTTGCTTGTTGTTCACTACTATAACCTTGTTAAAACCATTTATTTGGAAAAGAACACTTTTTTGGTGCCCAAATCGGCAAAAAATAGAAACAAATACGACATTTATTTTCGCTTACCTTATTATAGCATTATTCAACAAGCAAAATCCTTTAGCCAAGACTACATTAAATCAAAAAGTGAAACAAACAGGAAAGTTGTAGGGCATTTTTTCCTCCGGAAAAGCTGATTTCTGTTTGCCTATTAAAAAACGGCCATTTTTGATGACGTATCGTGATGCGGGGCTGTGACATCACTAATATTGGTATCTGCTTACATGGGGCACCTTCAGTGACGTTCTCATTTGTGTGACGTAGTTTACAATTTGTGGTGACGTTGTTTACTGTTACGGGTGACGTTGTTTATAAATTTGGTACGTGCACGCCCCAAATCCCAAGCAGCTGTGGGCTGATATAAATGCCCTGTGAATGAATGCATGTTTAATGCTAAAAAGGCAGACAAAAGTCAGGAATATATAAATGACACAATAATCTAGTGAAACTCAATAAAATTAATACGCCATTAGGTACATGTAGCTGCGTGGCCAGATCATCACTTGTTCAGGCACATGGTACAGATCCAGCTAGGAGGGGTCTTCTTTGTATTCTTTAAACCAATACAGTAAAAGGGGAACCACTTTTTACACTTTCCGCACTGGACCCATCGAATTATTCCACTCCTTGATTCTAGAATAATGCAGCGTTTCACTGCACATTTCCCTTGTTCCTCTGACTCTATAGGGATAAATTGATGGAATAGTTGCCAACATGAATATAATAATAATATTATTAGGATCTTATGCAGTGATAAGATCTATAATGTTGTAAACTTACTGTCAGTAGATTCACTTGTACTTTTGGACTTGTTAGGTTCTGGCTTTGCTACTTCCTGGTTGCTCCCTATTTACACGTCAGTTCAATTAAATTATAATAGTCCAAGAAAAGGCCACTACATAGAAATATACAGGTCCTACCTTTCATTTTTGTTGAGTGGTTTTGCACCAAGTGTGATTTTTCTTGTTCGAACAATGCTGCCTTTGCCCGGGTCAATACTTTCTCTCTTCCCTGCAACTGTTCTTTCTTTTGAACTTTTCCTTGTTTCTTTTGCTCCAGCTCAGAGTCTACTGATTCAGGATCAGATTCGCCAAGGCTATGGGATTTGTGCCGGTCATCATCTTTGCATTCTGAAGGAATGGTCAGAGAATTTGAGAATTCATATGTATACATATGTCAACTCTGCGTGTCTCAATGCATGCAGAATAATTAAGATATAATTAGTACAGCAAACATACTGTTAACAGATTTTGAATTGTCCCTGCTGTTGTTGGATTTCGACTTCGCTGCCCTTTCAGTGTGGCCATTACCTGAATGTGTAAATGAATGAACTAATCAATTGCAATAAATACACTTGCAAGATTACTAGCATCATGTGTCTGGTGCTAAAATATATAATACCTTTCTTTTTTGATGCCTGCAGCTGCTTCTGTAGTAAGTCTTTCTTCCTTTCTTCAGCTAGTATTTCTTTCCTAAGTCTCTCCTCTTTCCGTTGTTCCTTCTTCTGGGCTTCCTCCTTTTTCTTTTGTTCCCGCTCTTCCATCATTTTAATGTGATCTAAACTAGTCAGGACTCGAGCGTGCCCAACCCTCTGTGTTGTGGTGTTACAAAATGATAGTATCTTAAGGAACTTAGCTAACTTAGAGGGTTTCTTTGATTGGGCAGCATCAACTGGAAAAGGACCCCCAGTATGATCAAGGCTAGTCGACACAAGAGGATGCTGAAGATCTGGTGAATCAGATTCAGAAATAAGTCTTGATGTCTTTTCCATGTTTTTTCTGTAACCTGAATCAGATGGAACAGTGTGTAAAATGGTACACTATAGGAGATCCCATGCACTGGTTAAAAGTCAGTTCACTTGATGAGACCAGATAGTTCAATCACATATATACAAGCAATGAAATATTATAAACTATGACTGTCCCTAAAAGTAACCATTGAAAGTATATATTATGACAGCATGCACGTTGACCTGCATGCGGTATACACTAAATTGACTGTACATGCAGTATACATACGTACATATTATTATACATACCTGTGTCCCTGGATTTCAAACAATGGATATCATTGGGTTCTTCCTGGCATGGAGACAGCATATCAAATTTTGTGTCTTCATCTGAGTCAGAATCCGATTCTACAGAATCAACTGATGTACACAACATTCAATAAATTTATATTTTAAATTAATTACAGGCGAACCTCTAACACATCTCAGAGACTATTAACATGAAATATTAGTTAATAACGCAAAAAGAGAAAATTGAGTGGTCCCATGGACTGTAATAAGAGTACCTAGTCTATTTATTAAATTGTATTGCTAACATGGAATACTGATTCAGAATCGGATATATATATATCATATAATGTAACATAAAGGTTTTTGCCAGTCCTTTGAGTTTCATCAACTGTACAGCAAATTCGCAGGTAAAACATGTGCCTTTCTGGAAGTAAAGGGGCGTTGTGTGGTTTGTAAAGGAATTTGATTGAATAATAACACATTTTACTGATGCACACGCGTCAGTCACGTGTATATTTTTTCGAAGTAGCCCGAACGATAAGCCTTTTTGCTCTCAAACAGAAGAGAATTGTATCAAATTTTGTCTTAGTATGCGCATTGAGTGTTTTCAAAACGTTCGATCTGAAGTTATTTGTTTGTGTTGGAAGAAGTATCGATTTCACCGATCGTTACCTTTGGTTGGTGACGTCATTATATCGTGTGACATCCTTGTGACAAACGGCGAGAGAGAGACTTAATTCTGCAATGAATGAGATTCTTTCGAAAACCCGGTCATTTAAACGGTTGTGTAGAGGAGGCATGTCGCGGCAGTTAGATCACAACAGGTAAAACTTAATTTTCACCGCGTAAGATTTTGATAGCATGCCCCATTCCTGACATGTCCCCAAGTTTGTGGTTTTACTTTGTGTGAAAAACAACATTTTGCTGGACATCTCAGGAACAAAGAGGAATAGTAAGTTCTTACACGATGAAAATTTAGATATTGTTGTTAGAAGGTTCTTAACAAAGTTTGGCTGCTCTAAACGATCGTTTACATGACCGGGTTTTGCACTTAACCTATTTTGAAGGTCCGAATCTGTCGTCGTGTTTTCGGCTTTTCAAAGCTGTGACAACAACGTTAAGTGAACTGCTGTAGCGTTCAATAGTTGAATTGAAGTTTTCTAGGTCTGTTGTACTCTTTAAGCATACTAAACGTAAGAAAAGTGGGGGGTGATTTTAGCCGACTTTAGGGCGGCCATTTTGTTGAAAACTCACATGTGGGACATGTCACACCTGCGAATCCATGCATGAAAGTATATGCTATATATTGATAGAATTTGTATTAGTGAAAGTATCCCTGCATAGAGCGAGATTTAAAGCTTTTCGTTCCTGTCGGTCGAACAAATTCAATGTTATTCTTTTCGTCCTGTTGTCTGGTTTACTCAAGCCATGTGAGGCAAGAATCCTTTAATAGCAAGATATTCAAACGTGCATGGTACCGGTCTGCTAGTTATCGTTAGAAGGGCATCGTGTGTTGAAGACAGGGATAACTAACTTCTAAAAGCTACAAAGAGAGCAAAACTATTGCTAATAAACAAAGATCTGATGGAGTCCACACCGTAGGATGATATGAAGATGATAATTGATAATCGAGTGGAATCTGACCACGAAGCGAATGCAACTGATTCAGAACTACCACTGTTACTTCTGCTGAATATAATAGTTTTACGATGAATACATACAATTGCCTTGCTGCAATGCAAGAGTATTCTTCAATTTTCCTTCATGGACAGGCGATATCTTGTAGGAAGACTTCTTTATGAGTATGTTTATACAAAGGTGCACGCATGCCGCACAATTAGCACTAGGTGAAAATGCCACAGTTTGCACTAGGTAAAAATGCCCTGGTTTGCTGGCAACACGTGCATAATCACACCCATTTCTAAAACCATTCAAGCCTGTAGAACCCTCATATTATTATGATTCACAGTTGTCACTATACATGTAAGAGTTGATATTATAAATTGCAGTTGTTTGCCATGATAATGATTTCACATACAGTGTAGCAATTGTTATAGTGTGTTACAAGTCAGAACTCTCACCTGTCTTGGTGTCGGCAAAACTATAGCATCAGGGCTAGCAAATTAAACTCAGTTCACAAGCAACTGGCTCTTTAGGGGCATCATCAGGATGGTGTTGGGCCAACCAGAGGTTGTACCTCTTATCATGCTTCAAGTCATATCCATTTTCGTAGCGCCTTGCAAATCTAGCTTCTTCGTCTGAGAAAATTGGATTCGGTGAATAGGTGATGTCACCTTCAATGCTATCTTCATATTCTGCTGTGTCTTCTTCCAAGTTTCTTGGCTTCTGAAGCTGTTGATCCTCATGATCATGCAATCCTGCAAGCTGCTTCTTCTGTGTACTAGACATAAAGGGCATATAGCGAATACCCTCTCTTCTAGCTAGTACAGCTGTTGGAGTGTTGGTAGTAGTTGAAACTTCACCAGGGATTTTTATTGCTTTGCGGTCCAGGGGGAAAACACCTGCTGCTTTGAAACCTGACATTACTGTAGCAGGCATCATAGCTTTGTGCCATGCTTCCCGGAAAAGAGATGAAAACTGGTACAGAGTGACTATTTTGCCAGGATTGGTAGACATGAATTTATCACATGCCCTGTCGCAGTGGACCTTAAGGGCATTGAATGGGCTGACATCAAGAGGCTGACACACATGCATCATGTTTGGTGGGAGACAAAAAACGATCACTCCTTGCGCAGTTGCCTCACGGATGAATTCCAATCTGTAATGAGATGAATGGCCCTCTAGCAATAGAAGAATTGGTCGTCCAGCCGGTACATACTGTAGAAAATGACGATGAAACCACTCCTGAAATAATTCACCATCTATCCAACCAGTTGGCGACAGACCATAAATGGTCCCTTCCACTTCATCAGCTCTGAGTTGTGGGGTCAGATTCTTCATCTTGTATATTATCATAGGTGGCAAGGTGTAGCCAGAAGCACTGGCACAAGCTAACACGGTAACTTGTGTTTTATCTCCTGAGCCCACAACATGAACATGCTTCTGACCACGTATTGCGATTCTCTTACTAGGGCGATGTTGCAGTGGCATGCCCGTCTCATCAGCATTGAAAATAAGATGTGGCTTCTTCATCAGATCATTTTCATTGATTATTTCTTCTAACAAGTCGAAATACTGGTCAATAACAACACGGTAGGTACTAACTACACGGCGATAAGCTAAAACTTCACCGCTTCGTAGGGACAGATGTGGATGGCGTTGTCGAAAACGGTGCCACCACCCATGACTAACAACCATGGCATCAATACCATTCTTCTTAGTCACAATAGCACCAACAATGGCTCTAACCTCCCTAACACTCTTTGCATAGCCAATCTGAGCACAGCCTTCAATCCATCTGACCAATTCCTCCTCCTCTTTATCATCCAAGTACCGTGGAGCCCCAGATACTGCATCAGGTTGCACTCGTCCAGATATCCGATCATGGAGGGTTGATTTGGGAACCCCAAATTCCAAAGCTGCTTGTCTGAGTGTCATTTCATTGTTGGTTACAGCCTGCAAAGCATTTTCCATCGCCTCTTTCCCCCATGGCTTGATTGCTAGTCCAGATGTCACTTTTTTCTGAGGCTGTAACACCTATACAGTGAAAAATAAAGTAAATAAGAGTTAGCATTGATATAGATGACAATTGAAAAGGTCTTGGACCTACAGTTTCAAGAATGAAAGTTACTAAAGACGTTTTCACATTAGAAGGGTTCAGTGGGCCTTGCATATATACTACAAACAGGATGGTCCCATATGCATATGGTCCTCACAAAAGGGCCGGTACTAGCTCAATCTAGCAAAAATGCTACAGTGGTACACAACCTAATACCAAAGAATTCGTATCCACTGATAATTTTCTACTATCGTTAAGATCCCAGCTGGGGTGGGGGGGAATACTCAATATTAGTTTTATCAGAGATAGGCTTCTACTCAAGAAATCGAATGTTACTAGTACAAAAGTATAAAAGTTATTAAATGTAATACATTACCTTGGCTGCCATTGAACGTCAACTTTCTAAAAGAACGAGATTCAGAGCAATTGTAAGTCTATGTTCAGAGTACAAGCAGAGCAAGTGCCGCGCACGAAGACGCGTTGGTCACGTTGGTCACGTGTTACGTGTATATACATGCTACGACGTTGGAATAAATTTATAGGCCGCACCGTTGAATTTCGTAGATAAGAAGAACTACCAGCACAGCGGGTACATTTAGATGTCCGATGGTTTGATGGTGTCCGGAGTTACATGGTGTCCGGCAAATGATTAGATACTCTATAACAAGACGGGCTAGCTTGTTAGACTACTGGGAATGAGTGGGAACGACACTTCGTGGAAATGTGCCATTCATTGTCCTCCGAGCTGAGTCCCAAATACCCCTTTTACATGGATCCTTTAATCCAGATTGAATCTAGATTGAATCCAGATCAACGTTTTCACATGCGCAAGTTAATCCGGATCAAGAATGTGGATTGAGACCACCTTCAAAGGTGGTCTAGGCTTCATCCAGATTAGCTAAATTCGAATTGAATCCAGATTAGGTGTCCATGTAAAAGGGGTAAAAGTGAGGTGGAGCTGATCAAACGCTTTTTTCCATCACAACCACTCATTAGCATAGATTTATGTTTAAAGTCAGTATTAGCTCAGAACATGTTCTGAAGTAAATGTGAAAATTCTGATTTAGTTAATTTGTAGCCAAAATTGCTATTTTTTATTCTGTTTTCATAGTAAACAAGCATATTGTTATGCAAAACAGCCTCATTTTTAGAAAGATATGTTGAATAAACAAATGAAGTTGTCAAAACTTTGCAAATGTTGGGCCAACAACATTTTCCATTTTAGCCTGTTTTCTTATAAGTGCATGCATGATAATTCACAGGTTATTGCACTATCACCAACAAACTCAAACAGGTTCTCACAAATTTGTGATTTTAGTTTCCACAAATTTGTGATTTAGCAATTTGGGCTGCTGATTATTATCACAAATTTGTGAAAAAGTCCCTGTATGTTGTTTGTGGTTGCAAGTTTTTGGTCAAAATCATAAATTCTTTGGTAAGATTCAGAATATTCACAATTACTTCAGAACATGTTTCAGGGCGAAGTCGAACGCTTGCCATCTCAATTCTCCTGATTTGTACTATAATTATAGTAACTGTGGTTGTTTACTAGGCTTAGCACAGGACCTAAATAACAATGTACAGTTTCAGTGTCACTCAGCTAGCTCGTTATTAGATCAACTGATGGTGAGCACCAAGCATGTGACATGCATGTCCTACCTAGACACAACAGGTTATAGATTATTTAGGGCTGCATCTTAAGTTAGACAGTCACTCAAAGCACATGGTCAGAATGTTCATCATGCCACATATCCTTTAACTGTAATAGCTATATAGCACCCCTATGTATCTTCTAATGTACAGTCAGGCTGTATCTGTAACAATGTAATGTCTGTGATATTCATCTCAATAGGCACACCTTCCTGTCCATCAGCATTGTCATCTTTTGGGAGTGTTGATTTTACCAGTGCTACTGTAGTCTGGTCTACTGTAGTCCACAGCCTATCCAGTCACATCCACTGTAGTCACCTACTGTCCTGCATCATCATCAAACTGTGGAAACAGTTTGGACTGTACCAGTCCATGTATACTATCAGTGGACTTGATCCTTGTGGGAACTACAGTGTTACAGTAACAGTGTTACTCCATCTAACAACTATGGAAGTGCTACTGGATGTACTGCAAACAGTGTAACTACCCCCCCTAAAGGTCAGTACAGCTACATTTTCATTTGTACATTTCACAATTATCATCAATCTCAGCCCAGTCCATCAACATCATGCACAGCACGATGATCCTTGTCAATGAGTATTTCTTAGTTATTCCGCGATTATTTCTTTCAATCAGGATGATAGATTATATAAGTGCACAGCTTTTGAATCCTACATTATAATAATTAAATATAATTTTGGTATTCAAGAATTGGTACTGTATCATTGCTACACTGTGTTTTGTTAGTGTTCTGAAATTTTCTGACATGCAGCCCCAACTAACCTGCAGCTGACCTTATTATACAGTTGTTGTTTTGGATATTTCAAGATATCGATAATCTGTAATACTCTATATTCCGCTATCCCTCCCTCAGGTGTTCCTGATTGTCCCAGGGATATCAATGCTGTTGAAGGGGATCTTTGTGATAGTGTTAATGTTACATGGATAAGTAGTCCATGCAGGACCTTCACAATTCAATGTCTGCTACCATCACCTACTGTCAAGTATCATCACAAGGGAGCTGTATGAGTGCGGTGTGTAGCAGCAGTACCATTACCAGTACCATTCAAGGTGTACATCGTAACAGAGAATATGAGTACACAGTGTTAGAATAGTAATGTAGATTGCACTCTATCCAGAACATGTTTTGTGTTGTGTTAACTTTATTCATTAGTCACATGGACTTTGTAGTGTTAATTCTAGATTGTTACACGTGTTGTAGTTTTTGATGTTAAGTGCTGTGATTTGTAGTGAGAAAGAATCTCGTTGACTCGCTAGTTCCAATACACAGTCCTACCCACCAACAACTGTGGAAATGCTTCAGGATGAACTAGAAACACATTCACATTTGCCCTCGGGTGAATTTTAGTGGTACTAGCTAGCCTTCTCCCTAGTGCGCATATTCAATAAATTGGGTAAAATCTGCCTAATTTGTATGAGGCTTTTCTTGCTATATGTCATTTTTGAACTTTTCATATCTATAGATTGTACATTTGTCAAATATCTATGGTATCACTAATTATAAGTCTTGAGAGTCTCGAGAATGCAATTATGGAAATGTATAATATGCTCAATTTTGGAACTCCAGTCTCTCCTGCATGATGGAATTATTTTCCCCTCATACAGCTAAATGCAATGTGTGTATATACAACACCTCAAAGTACCAGTATCATTCCAACAGCTCTAGCAGCTAATGTACCATCAGTTGTTCTGATACTTTGGAACATCATAAGTGTAGTGGTTGTCTTCTTCTTGACAAGACACTGTTACAAGAACACATCTAAGACGAGTTCTCCTGTAAAGCATGAAGATGTCTATGATCAAGTGCAAGGAGGGAAGACTTATGAGGGCATTGCAATGACTGACAATCCAGCTTATGGTCCGGTCAAGTAGTGCCAGAAATTACATGTCATTGATTGAGCAGCAATAAAAAAATCATACTGCATGTTGTGACATTAAATAATTATATTTTGATTGCAGATTATTTTATTGTTAAAGTTTAATAATACTATGATATTTTGCAATTATAATGTATCTCTTTCTTATAGATATACTTACTAGATATGCATGCATGCATGCAGACATAAACATGCACACACACACACACACACACACACACACACACACACACACACACACACACACACACACACACACACACACACACACACACACACACACATACACACACACACACACACACACACACCTTCCTTAAAAACGTTTTCACAACAAGAGTTTTTAGATGATCTGAAAGTAGTACCATGGCATGTGATGGACCTTTTTGATGACCCTGATGAAAAGGTAGACACGTTTAATAAGCTATTCTCTGAAGTTCTTGACATGCACGCGCCTCTCAAAACAGTAAGAGTAAAAAAGAACCCGACACCATGGATTACTAAATCTATTCGAGATGAAATGGATAGACGTGATAGGCTTTTTCGTTTCCACCGCCGAAACCCATTCCCTGCTTCCAAAAGTATTTTTAGGGCACAATGTAACCATGTAGTCTGGCTTCAGCGTAAAGCAAAATATGATTACTTTCATAAACTTTTCAAAAGAAATGCACAACCTTCAGCAATTTGGAATACTCTTAAGCTTGCCACATCCTTCTCTTCTCCTTCTGGTGCATGGTCATCCTTTAACACTGATCCTTTAACGATAGCAAATTATTCACTTAACAATCACTTTAATGGTATGTTATGTCCAATTTTATGGCGCCGTTAAAATGGCCGCCACTACGGTGACCGTAATTGCACCCCTATTTTCTTCACAGATACCTCCTAAAAAGCCTACAAGAAGCCATGAATAATATTTTTAACTTGTCTACTATGTAGAAATAACCTTTTCTTTTGTGTGATGTTTTCAACAGTTGCACAATTAATCATTTGCTACAACATACGAAAACATCTTTAGTGAAAAAGGCGGAGACATAGATGGTGGTTTTTCAACCTTAAAATGGGTTCAAAATAACCTTAGGATCGATATCTAAATTTTCACCGCGTATAATTTTGAAATTCAGTTCTTTCGTTGTTATGTACAGCATTTTGTAGTTTGCAAGCAAGGACAAGACAGGATATAGTTAGACATAACTTGAATGGAACAAGCAATCAAAATTATACGCGGTGAAAAGTTAGCTTTACCTTTTAGAAATCATCTCTTAAATTTCTGCAGTTATGCACCGCCATCTAGATCTCCGCCTTTTACGAAGAAATTTACCTAGTGCAGAAGACCCAACTCCAGAGCAAAGTCACATGATGTCACGAGAACTAATTATGACGTTACGGTATTCATCATCACCGAACGGTGCACGTATACGCGTTGATTGTGAAGTTTAGAGCGCCGGTGCAATAGATACTTTCGTCCATGCAGCACTTCAATGCCTTAACTGGATGACGATCCATGCAAATGTACAGAGAATCGTACAGTATAAGAGGTATCCCCATTGTAAACGTGGATTTTTGTTGAAACGGCCATATTAAAAAAAAGGCAAGCACGCGAGCGTGGCAGCCAGTATACTCGCGCGTATATTGTCGTGTGGGACGTGGTCACATGGCGAGAGCGTGATAAATTGTCCGAGGCGTGACGATCTAATCGCATACCTGCCAAACCGCAAAACGCCCCTTACCAGCCTCAATTCGGACATAACTTACCTGAAATTGCTTCTGTTAGCTCTTCCAATTTTGCTCCAAGTTTTGATTCTCTTCCCCCTTCAGAGCCGTTCACCTCTCAAATCCTCAGTCTCTCTACAACCACACCAGATTTGGTAAAGGAAAGTCTTGCGACTCTTAAACGTAAGTGTGCTACCGGTATTGATAAAATTCCTTCTTCTGCCCTTATTGATGCTCGCTCTGTCATCTGTGATCCTCTTTGCCCGATTATAAATTCTTCCATTACTTCTTCAACCTTCCCAACAGCTTGGAAATGTGCTTCTGTCTTTCCTTTACATAAATCTGGTGTTCGAACCACTCCGGATCCTTCAAACTATCGTCCTATCTCTCTTCTCCCTGTCGCCAGTAAAATTCTCGAAAGACATGTCCAGCAACAACTTTCTTCGCATTTAAACCAAAACGATCTTTTGTTCCCATTTCAATCTGGCTTTCGTTAAAACCACTCTACGCAATCACTCCTTCTTTATTGCCTTGACCAATGGTATAAAGCACTTGATGACAAGAAATATGTAGGAGTAGTGTTTTTAGATATTTCCAAGGCTTTTGACACTGTTAATCATAACCTGCTTCTCTTGAAACTTTCTCACCTAGGTCTGTCTCCTTCCACAATTGCCTGGTTTAAGTCTTATCTCTCTAACCGTTGTCATCAAACGCGCATTGAAAATACGTATTCCTCTCTTTGTTTTCCTACTAATGGGGTTCCGCAAGGCTCTACTCTAGGCCCAACCCTTTTTTCTGCTTTTATAAATGACCTACCCTCTGTCCTCCCTTCTAACTCCACAGTACTTTTTGCTGATGACACAACCATTTTCCTAATTAGCAATATATAATGATATTCAGGAACTAAACTCATCCCTCCAACTCACTCTTAATCTAGCAAATGTATGGTTACAAAAAAATGGCCTTAAACTAAACATCTCTAAGACCAAGACCATGCTGATCCACTCCGCTAGAAAAAAAGTTAGTGACACATTAGCCCTCAGCGTAGAAAATGTTGACATAGAACAGGTTCAAAAGTTCAAATTTCTAGGAGTAATAGTTAATGACACATTATCTTGGGGTGATCACATTGATTTTGTTTGTAACAAGGTCACTCGTAGTCTTAGCCTTCTACGTCGCCTCTCTTGGTTTCTCCCCCGACCTCTTCTTCTTCTCTATCTCAAATCGTACATTCTTACTCTATTCGACTACTGTGATAGTGTGTGGTCTGTTTGCACCAAACAGCATAGTCATCGGTTACGCTTTCAAACTTTGCTTGTAGAACCGTCCTTCGCAAACGTAGAGATTATTCTGCCTCTTCTGCTCGTAAAGAATTAGGTGTTTCAACTCTTAGTGCTAGACAAAAAGTACATTTGGCCCAAACTGTTTATAAGTGCTTATCTCTACAATCACCTACTTATCTTAACAACCTTTTTTCCACACCAGCCTCTCATTATAATACTCGAGCATCTTCTACTTCACAATTAAACCTTCCACGTTTTCGTACTTCCCTTGGCCAGAAGGCATTTAGTTTTGTTGGTGCATCATTATGGCGATCACTACCAAATAACATCCGATGCTGTGTGGACTTTCGGGTGTTCATTAAACTATGTGAAAATCACTTTTTAAATGAATAACTCATTGACAATATGATTTTGCACATATCATCAATCAGACACTGTTTTCTTACTCATGCACCAATAATCTTATCTCATTACAGATTGAATTTATTCCATTCACTAATGACTAAATTTATAAATTTTGCTCATCTATTCATTCTATTATTATTTCATCATAATGCAAACCTCAAACTCTTTTGTTGAATCTTTGTACAGTCACCCCCTTTGTTGTTTTTGTTTTTGCCTTTTGTCCCTTTTCTTTTCTGGGTGCCACTTACAGTAGCCTCTGGCTAAAGGTTCCCCAGGTTAAATAAGAATACCCTATACCCTATACTCTATACACACACACACACACACACACACACACACACAAGACATGCACACACCCAAACGCACACATACCAACACACACATACACACACACACACACACACACACACACACACGCACACACACACAAACACACACACACACACACACACACACACACACACACACACACACACACACACACACACAACACACGCACAAGACATGCACACATGCAAACACACACATACCAACACACACACATACACACACACACACACACACACACACACACACACACACACACACACACACATGTACACATGAACACATGCATATATACAGTGACATATAACAAATTTATAATTTCCTATACAAACATAATATTACATTACTCCGTTCTCACCCAGTAAGTCAGCTGCAGCTATTATGCATTACCTTCCCACTTGTCTTCACCATGTGGATATCAAGGCTACAAAGCTCCATACTCCTATATATACTGTTTACTGATACTACAGACCCTCATTCATGCACTTCCTACACTTTGTGCACAGAATTCCTCCACACAGAATAGACACATATGGATATGGGACGTCTGATTGTATTAATGCATCTTTGATTTTAATAGCATATATCTTACAAGATAGTACTATAATAAGGTGTTTAGAATAATTATATTACTTTTAAATTGGTAAGGCATGCATTTACCAGACCTTATAAAAGTATAACATCCCTATAAATTAT
>CAUJGJ010000087.1:1549100-1551600 GCA_963170055.1 Halisarca cf. caerulea
TTCCCACTTGTCATCACAAACACAAGTGTGTGTATCAGGACTGCATGTTCCGTGAACACAGCCAGGGGAACATACTATTCACAATATTTAGTGTGAGAATAATCAAGTAATTTAAATGATGATAATAAAGTATAATAATAATAAAATTATTATGTTTTCAAGAACACACACACACATACACACACACACACACACACACACACACACACACACAGTTATTTTGTATGCCAGAACATATTATTCCTTTCAGACAAATAATACACTTGAGATACTCACCAGGTGTGTTGCAATCAGCTCCTTCCCACTTGTCTTCACAAACACAAGTATGTGTATCAGGACTACATGTTCCATGAAAACATCCAGGGGAGCACACTTAGTAATTTTAGTAAAAAGTAAAAAATCCGTAAAATATAATATGTACACCCTTAGTTGGACTATACAGTAGAATTGAGTCAGCTTAATATAAGAACAGTTCATTGTTCTGATTGTATGCTATCACAGCAAGTCATCGTATATGAACGATTGAATTCGCATTCAGGTATATGTATAATAATATAATATATATATATATATAATCATGATTGTATAATTATGTTTCCATATGCCTTATGATTATGGGACTAACTAAATAGCTGCGAAGTAAGGATCAAACATCAATTTCACCAAGTTGCATGCATGAGAAAGTGAACGAATGCATGAGTTTTACATGGTGCATATGCGTATGTGTACATGCATGCAAACATACATGCAGTGACACATAAGGGAAAATTATAGGTATGTATAATACTCACCAGGTGTGTTGCAATCAGCTCCTTCCCAATTGTCATCACAAACACAAGTGTGTGTATCAGGACTGCATGTTCCATGAACACATCCAGGGGAGCATACTATTTATATTTGTGGGAATATAATAAAATACAGTCAGTTTATAATATAGTTCAAAACAAAACAGTGCTTTGGTTGTAAAACAGCAATTGTAAAAAGAATATTTGCCAAGCACACACGCAGGTATGTTATGTCCAATTTTATGGCGCCGTCAAAATTCAGTTCTTTCGTTGTTATGTACAGCATTTTGTAGTTTGCAAGCAAGGACAAGACAGGATATAGTTAGACATAACTTGAATGGAACAAGCAATCAAAATTATACGCGGTGAAAAGTTAGCTTTACCTTTTAGAAATCATCTCTTAAATTTCTGTAGTTATGCACCGCCATCTAGATCTCCGCCTTTTACGAAGAAATTTACCTAGTGCAGAAGACCCAACTCCAGAGCAAAGTCACATGATGTCACGAGAACTAATTATGATGTCACGGTATTCATCATCACCGAACGGTGCACGTATACGCGTTGATCGTGAAGTTTAGAGCGCCGGTGCAATAGATACTTTCGTCCATGCAGCACTTCAATGCCTTAACTGGATGACGATCCATGCAAATGTACAGAGAATCGTACAGTATAAGAGGTATCCCCATTGTAAACGTGGATTTTTGTTGAAACGGCCATATTAAAAAAAAAGGCAAGCACGCGAGCGTGGCAGCCAGTATACTCGCGCGTATATTGTCGTGTGGGACGTGGTCACATAGCGAGAGCGTGATAAATTGTCCGAGGCGTGACGATCTAATCGCATACCTGCCAAACCGCAAAACGCCCCTTACCAGCCTCAATTCGGACATAACTTACCTGCGCAAGCACACAAATTTAATTTAGATTCATACACACTCACATACGTACAGGCACACATGCACACACACACATACACACACACACACACACACACACACACACACACGCACGCACACGTACACACACACACAAGCACACACGCACACACACACACACACACACACACACACACAAATAGACACGCACACACAGACACGTGCACAGCCGCCTCCCCCCACACACATAAACCCACATAAACACACACACACACACACACACACACACACACACACACACACACACACACACACACACACACACACACGTACACACACACACACACACTTACCGGGTGTGTTGCAATCAGCTCCTTCCCACTTGTCATCACAAACACAAGTGTGTGTATCAGCACTGCATGTTCCATGAACACATTGAGGTTCACAGACTGCATACAAATGAAAGCAAATGCATTGCTATAAATATTGTACACTGCTTGTAAATGAAAAAAGTGACACTTAAAATTATGGTTTTGCTCATGAGTTTTCAAGATCTAGAGTTACTTGCATGTCCAAGCACAAAATGTATTATTTAGATTTGAAAACAAGCACTCACTTGGGGTGCTGCAGGCTTCTCCTTCCCACTTGTCTTCACAATCACACTTGAAGTCAGGATTGCATGTTCCATGAATACAACGAGGTTTACACTCTAAACGTTAGCAGCAATTTAATAAGCTTAAGCCATATCAGATACCATAGTCTTTGGGTTAGGAAGTGCACACTTGTATAGGCACATACTCATTTCTCCTAATACACTTAAGGTGCTATATAAACTAACACATC
>CAUJGJ010000087.1:1556600-1591600 GCA_963170055.1 Halisarca cf. caerulea
TTTGTTTCTTGTTTTCATTATTCTACTATATCGACTCAAAAAAGGATTTTCTTCTTTGTGGTGAAACTCCCACTTTGTTAGGTATGGCTGAGAGGTGTCAAGTGGGAGGTAAGATTCAGTAAACAAGTTTGTTCACATTTAACGATAAGCATAGCCTGGCACCAGTGATTATCGCAGAGGTTATTAGTATAAGTATTGTATGACATATATTCAGCACCTATGGACTACCAAACGCTTGTGCTTCATGGGATGCCTTACACTATTAGTATTGTAGTACTTTATAGTACAATATACACAGTGTATACTGGCATTACTAACGTGATAGACTGTGTTGCAATTGAAATTCGAAATCTATACCCTTAGGCTGGTGAAGTTCAAGGACAATGTATGCAGGCAGCTTCAAACATATCATATAAATACTTGAAGTATATACAGTGGAACCCACTAAACACAAAACTGACTGATGAAAAGTGTTCATGTTATCTGCATGTTATCGGAACACATATACATACTAGAAGCATTGTAGGGGCCATTTCAGCTTTCATGTTGCATATTAACCAATATTTCATGTTAAAGTGAGTTTGTGTCAAGTGGGTTCCACTGAATTACACTGGTGTTGCTAAAATCTACCATATGAAAATATCAAATCACCATTTCACATGTCACTGTGTGTACCAAAGTACAATAATTATATAAAACATAATATTAGTAATATATTAAGTAGGCAGATGCTGTTTGAACATGAGAATGTAATGGTAGAACAGTACATATCTACTTAGTCCAGTGATTGATAGCTCACACCAAATTTTGGTAATCATGTTTCAAGCTGCTATCTAACCATATGCATCAGAGGGCTTAGGCAGGCAGTTGTTTAGTTCTAAACAGGGTGATCCCAATAGGTGAGTAGTGAGTTTTAAATTTCAATTTTAACCATGCAAAGGGTAATTGACCTCCAAGAAGTGAGTGTCAGGTTTTGACAGTCACAAGATTCCCACTATAATAGTGAATACCTATATATACTAACCACAAAATTCACCTTCCGATTAGCAATGACTCATTCCAATATAATATTTTAAACGGTTTATTGGTAGTTTTTACACATTATTGATGCTATTTACACAATAGTTTGCTTATAATCCAATTGGATATTCATTCAGTGTATTTACATTCTTTGGGACACCAAATTTGATAACAATTTCCCAAAGGGTGCACCGTAAAATGATTAAGAAACCGATAATTTCATTAGATCTAAAGTGCAGTTGATAAAACAGATGAAAACATATAGTGTTATTGTCGAAGTTCCTCATACCTCCGTTTGAGGTATGTAACTGTCTCTTTTTGCAATCTGCATGTGGGAGTCATCTCGAAAGCAAACAGTATCAGACTGTCTTTGGGTACTGTGCTTTCCCACACCATTTTCTTGTTTCCCTTTGCACTACATGGTACCATCCATTCCTTCCACGAGGAATTCCACTTTCCTTTGTACCATATAACCACTACTTCATGATCCTTCACTTCTTTCACTTTTCCTATTGATGGATCCTCTCCATCCTCACAGTAGACAGCAACCCACTGACCACTTTCAATAGTGGTGGTAGAGGCTGTGACAACAGACTGCTGCCGTCTTCTCCCAAGAGAGATCTGTAAAAATGTATGTACATAACTATGATAAATTATGTCTTGCATGCTTTTACAAATTTGTGAATCCTAGCTACTAGGATAAAAGTTATATTTCTATCACATGTTATGATTATATGCTTCCACAAATTTGTGAATCCAAGCTACTAGACGGTATACAGTTTGATAAAAGTGATAATATTTGCATGCTTCCACGATTTTGTATGTCCTAGCTATACAGTGAGATATTTATTATTATTAGAATGATTTGCTTCCATAAATTTGCAAATACTAACCACTAGCGATTGTGCAATGATCTCACACGATGGATCGGTATATGCATGTATGATGCCAGTGACGTAGAAAACGCGAACGTTGAGGAATGCAGCTGCATGCGCTGGTAGAGGAGAGGGACTCGGGAGTCATGATCAACAACCCCTGTGATTCGAATTGACAATGTATTGATGTAGAATTGGATACTTATCACTTTCTTTACAATAAAGATGTTGAAGAGCTACTATTATTACAGGTTAGTGGCCGGTGGATCGATCTCATTGAAGCTACGTACGTATGTGTTTAGTATAACTTAAAAGGTAGAGCGCCCTAATTCTGATCATTCTCTAATGCCGATCAGTGCTTTTCCTGAGCGCAGGAACTATAGTTGGTGACATTTTAGCCTGTTATTTCTCAGCCCTACCACAGGACATTACAGCTACGGATAAATAAAGCGAGAAATAAAGCCTAAATCTTCCTGTGTCTGCATTAATCTGGGGGGATGACGAATTTAAGGTTCTTTTTGCGTTAACTGTGCACCAAGTCCACCACTGCACGTTTCATTTCGGGTAAAGAGGGATAATAAGGAAGACTAGAGTCTAGGAACCTAAAGAATCTCAGGGTACAATCAGATTTCTTCTTGCCGAATGGAAAAACTCCTTTTTACCAAAGCCACTAACTTCCAAGCAATTAAGTCATAGACGAACTAAATCAAGATTTGTCACCAATAGTGTGTGTGTGTGTGTGTGTGTGTGTGTGTGTGTGTGTGTGTGTGTGTGTGTGTGTGTGTGTGCATGCGTGTGTGTGTGTGTAGACGTCACATGGAACTGTACTACTGTTCAGCTGTTTTTACCAGTTATCTTTCCCAAACCCTTTCATCAGGTAGAATAAAATAGCGGCCGATGGAATGGGCTGCATGGATACGAGACTGTATGTGTGTGTGTGTGTGTGTGTGTGTGTGTGTGTGTGTGCATACATGTAAGACAAAGTGCTACAAAGCTATTTTTACACTATGTACTCCATTGAACTAGGGGAAAAGGTGGGCTTGTATGTGTAATGTGCATGCAACTAACCTGGTGTACAGGACGCTCCTCTGGGTCTCCCCCTTCATCGTTGCCATCTTGGGCTTCAACATTTTGTCGTCTAGAGAATCTGTTTACTGGCCACTCTATGGTCTCCTCTGACAGAGCATGACTGACTACATGCCTCCATTCCTCAATGCTGTCTTTGGAGATCCACCGCTCCCAGGCATCTAGTTGACGTCTGAACATGGCAATCTCGCTCTTGCGGTCTTCTGGCAGTACCTGTGCAGGTGTAGTACCAATGTCGGGGAATGTCTGAAGAAGAGAAAATAAACTTAACTTGAAAACCCTGATGATTGAGAATTTTGTTGTCATGTAAATTTAAGAAAGCTGATATTGTCCAAAAAAATTATTCTTACGTTGAGAACTGTATCCTCTCCTTGCAAACATTGCCAGGGATCAGTTGATCTGTCCCGGTACTTCATTACCACTCCTTCCATCCCCATCACAAACTGGAAGCAGAGTGGCTTGCTGTGCCCAGTCAGTTTGCTGTCTCCAACCCATTCCCTGATGTCAAAAATGCCTTTTAAGGGGCATACAATAGGAGTGGGGGTGTAGCTGTCCTCAACATGCTGTTTCAAATCTGTGTATGCAGTACAATAAAAACAATCACAGTGATGCTATATTTATGCATGCCAACTCACTAAATAATTGTGGCAAATTTTGACGCTTCGGGTGTACATTAACACAATAGCCTTCATGGTACAAGGGTGAATTTAGGAGGGGAGTGGGGGGCCCAGCTCTCCCTCCCCCCTTATAGCCCTGATTTGAATTTTTTTACAGAATATCCAAATTGCTCTAAACTGTACAGCTAACACTACATAATAGCTTAAATAGTGCAAATAAACATTATAGGATTATCGAGTCTAACTACAAAGAATGTCGATTATGATTGGCTACCATCAGTTTTTGCGTACTTACATACTCCTGGCTGCTGATGGGCATTTTTCATGACATGCTCACAAGCGTTAAACATAGCTGTAATGTTTAGCTGCAACACATGGTGCATAAGAAGTATAGGTTTACATACTTGGACTATCCTATGCACCCCTCCCGCCCTCCTTTTTTGAGGCTAGATCTGCCCTTGCATATATAGCACACATACGTATGTACGTACGTACATATGTGAGTAGTACTGCTGCACAGCATTGTTTCTTTACTAAACTTACTTGTTATCCTAGGCATAACTTACCACTAAGTGATTCAGCACCAGTGTGCTTCAAATGTGTGGATATCTTTGAGAATAGTTGGTCAACGTCTGCGTGGGTGTGACCAACTGGGAGGAAATTGACGTTGACCTATAGTACATTTAAACATATAAGCTGTCTTTCAAAATTAGTATGGTTTAATTACTTTACTAAGGCCATACCTGACGGAAGATCCCAGTCTTGACTAAGAAGCCACAGTAGCCAAACAGATATCTGTTCTTGTTTTCTCTCCCGCAGTTGTCCAGCTGTAAGAACAGAGTCTCCGGAAGTCTGACCATCCTGTTTTTAAAAGAGAAAGGTATGTAATAATTTGCTCGCATACATATGCAGTAACTGTTGTTTAGTTTCTTTGGATAACATGTACTAATGATTTTTTACATTAGACTACAATGTTATTGCCAAGTCTGTCATAATCATGACCAATATTATTGTAAGGTCTGTAATGAAGACTTATGTACGTATTAGTTTTCAAGACCCAGGAGGTTTCGAAACAATCAACATACATACATCTGTGTATTAAGTACCTAGAATCTTATAAAAGATGGTGATACTGTTGTGTAAGTTAACATTTCTGTTGGATTAAGGAGGTGTCATGCACTTGTGGGTTCATTTTTTGTTTGCGGGACTCACCTCTGTCTCATGTACTCCAGTGTTTCATTGAGCACATTTAAGGTTAAATTACTGTCGTGAGGCCACTGGTGGATGTCAGTGTATGCGAAAGCTAGCTTGCCTCCATCAATTTGAGTATGCACTAGGACTCCTGTTATATGTGCAGTTATCCTAGGAAGAGTCTGTGTTGTCTTTGACTCTGGTACCATGAAGGGAAGGCACGTTTTTTGCTGGTCCATCCCATCAATGATTATACACAAGTGTTTGTTTGGCTCCAACCGTGAAAGCTCCCTATTGGTATAGTAGGCCTTCCGTTCAATCCTGTAAAAGTGCATAAGCATATGATCATACATAATATTGCTAGTCAGTCTGTTGCAGTGGCATTATGTCAGATCGTGAGTGTTGAGGTCATCCTCATTCGTAAAAAAAATACTTCTCACAAATCTACGTACGTATTTGCCAGTTGTTGTTCAAACGTACTGTATTTCTTCAAGGTGTTTTCCAAACTCTTTTTCTAAAGCTTTGATTGTTGAGCTTTTGCCTGTATGTTTTAGTACATACGTAAGTACATATGCTCATACATACGTATAGTGGAAATGGGATGGGCATCTTTATGCATTCAAGCATACCATTAGCTTCTTGACGTGCTTTCTTGTACTGGGAGCAAATGTCACATTTGGCAAACCGATTCACCTGAATTATAGCATTTAATGTTGTTTTATGTGACATACGTATGTACATACATGCATGAGCTGTATGCTGCAATTCTTGAGTCTACGTATGTTTATACAAGTACATCTGTTTTGCATATTACATATTAGGTCATTCATATTGTGTAGTTGTACCATGCTACGCAATATGGATGCTTGTACAAGGGCATGTGTTTCTCACTTTAGGAATGATGCACTCTGGAAACTCCTCCTCCCACATGGCGTAGAACATTGACTTCTTCAGGATGTCTGTCGGCATAATGCCTTGGTCGAGTAGTTGGGACTTCATTGTATTGTACACCATCAACTTTGTTAAGGTGTGTGGGAGGTGGATTGATTTGCTATGTGGCATGTAGTCTCCACAGTTTGCAATGAAGTTGGACAACCATCCATAGGCATTATCCCTTCTCTCAGATCTCTTTCTTCCGTAGAACATGCTGCTTGCTACATTGGTAATGTTCTTCTTGTGGAGGTCTTCTATCCCTCGTAGTCTCTTTTCTGACACTTTCATAATGGTACGGAAGGCAGTCCTACACACAAGTGAACCTTTCAGTAGAAAATGGGTGGTATCATTCTCCTATTGTTGGAAAAATACAAGATACGTATAATGTTATTCATGATACAACTGCATGTTAAAAGCATTAATTGGCCATTCCAGTGACAATGTATATGTTCTGTAAAAGGATTTGGCAGATTCACTTTTCTGTGTTGTGTATTTGTTGGCATTGTGTGCAATTTTGAGTTTTCACTCAAACTTCTACTTCCTGTCTCAGTCTGAGTTTCATGTATGGTTCCTTCTGAAAATGAAAGATCTAAGAAAAGTTTACTTACACTTGTAGCAGTTATAGTTACAGTTGACCAGTGTTATTATCAAACTCTGTGGATAGCAGAAACCTCTATCTAAAAGACTGTTTTTGTGGGTATCCATTGTAGAGAATTCCCACTGTAGATGAACTTACGTACCTTGTCACTGGCCATTAACACTGCATCTAGGAGAAATTGCCTCTGTGCATCCCGTTTCTTCTTAGCAAAGGCTTCACGACAAAGGGCTATGTTGTCATCGGGGAATTGTTCTAGGCAGCCGTCTTTACAGCAGGCTTGACCTAAAAATGTGTTTTGGGAAGTGTAAACACTTGTGTGTTTGTTCCATGGGTAAGCAACAGGTCAAATGTCCCTGTTTGAGGTTAGGATTGACCACAAAGTGGGCAATAACCAGGAAGAGCCCAACCTACTACTGTTTATGGTCCCATTTATAGACAATAATGTGTGTTTTGCCTAATATCTCATGCACACTCTGAGTGCATGTTTAGTGTCACATGTTGTACTGACGTGCCACAATAGCCTTTCCAAATGTGAGATGTTACATGAACAGTATGAGGCAAGTATTATGCACAGTGCATATTCTAGAAGCTACGTACGTAGTTCCGTTTTTGAGTGTGTTAGACAGGAAAGATTGCATGGCATACAGTGTTATTTGTTGATATTGTTATTTCAGTATTACCAGCATTGACAAACTGCGTGTTAGGACACTTAGTACACTCATATGTACAGCCCATTGAAGATGAAGTGTTTGTTTTCAGCTTTTATGTACATAATATATAAACTGTGGCCTTTTGGCTTACATAAACATACTCACTTGAATTATGACAGATGGCATCATTTGATTCTATTTCCTCTGTCTCTACTACAGACTCATGGTCAAGGTCAAAGCAAACAAAGGAAGTGTCCATGTCTGTCATGTCAACATCACCTGTCAGTCGTAAATCACAATGACAGTAATAATTACTATCTGCTGTAATCCCGTCACATGCAATGTTACAGTACTTGAACAGTTATAATACTGAGAGTCAATTCATTTTAAGGCTTTAATTTGATTTTCTCATGGTTTTAATGTTAGTGAATACTTACAGTCCATGCAGTACGTACTATTATAGTATACACATAAAATTATGATTCTCTATCATAGAAGGCGACAGTTCTAAATGTACAGGGTTGGACACGGATGACACCGAACAAGAAAAGGGCAACTGTACTACGTGCAGCTATATAACAATGGCATGTGAATTCGATATATCATATCGCGAGCCGTGCGCCATGCAAGCAGCTATAGTTTTATATATTAGGCCAAAGCTTATAATTCTATAGAATCCCCGTGGCATGCAGGCAAGCAGGCAAATTATGCATTTGCACGTGCACGCACGTGCAACCTTTTAAACACGATACGCTAAGAACAATAAGCCGTTGCTCACTATCGGACTTGGTACGTTTGGCTGCTGTAGGCCTCATATCGTCTTCTTCACTGCTGTAGCCCACGTCATACACAATTTCGAACGGTTGCAGGCTTGGTTCGTCATCTTCGAAGCAAAAACTACTTTCTTCTAGGCAAAACTCGAGGTCGTAACCCTCTATAGACATGCTAAAACTATTGAAATTCTTTACTTTGACGAGTCCTCAGCATGCAGCTGCGTAGCTAAACGGACTATAGAACTAATATTCTTGGTTTTTGGCGGTTCTATGAATTAGCGCTCGCGCGAAATACGTAGTGCCGTCCGCGAAAAACTCGACCATTATTTCAGCTGCCTATAGCAGGGGAATGGCTAGTACAAGCTCTCAACATGCTTCAACGTCAGGAAAGAAATGGTTCTTCGAACTCCAGACCAATAAAGGCTTGCTGGTGTATCGCTGGTTGGGTAACGCGAGCAAAGAATGGACTCGAAGTAGTGGTGATAGTTACGGTCTAGTTACTGGTATCAAAGAACCCACAGAAGAGGCAATGCAAAAGGTCCGAACTCAAAAAAGTGATGCAAGTGCTGAGAAGTATCTACAGGTATTTTGTATGTCATTTCCATGCACGAATTGTTGAGCTACGCTCGGCCGCGGCCTTTCCTAAAGTTATAACGTTATACCGTCATGAGTATTGCACGTGCCCTCGAGCATGCAACAAATTTGAGTGGCCATCATTCTGCATTATGTGTACAGTATAGGGTGCATAGAGATTTCATTCTTCACGTCATTCGCAAATTGATGTACTTCGAAATTAATAAAAAGAAGATACAATGTAAAGATAACACTGCATAAAAAACATAATAATTTAATACACAGAGATCCCAAAAAGGTACACAAAAGTAATAGAAACATGTAACATAGTTAAACCAAAGTGTGATGTTCCCTGGTTATCCGCTCACATTACAGCTGTAAAGGGGAAAAGAAACAAAATTGTAATGTCATGCTACACATGACATTATACCATATATTTCAGCACACGTCATGTATGTACGTACATGTACACAGTATGCAATGGTGAAGTACAACTTGGTTACCAGTGCATTCACCTTCTCTCCCCTCCCCCGAGTGTCCTCTGTTGCCACGGTAGAATTCACTGGGTGTAAAAATGGAATGGATGGTGCTTCTGGTATTGTTTCGTAGTGGATTTAATATAATACATATGAAGTGCAACCTAAGGCTAAAGGGAGCATTTTTGCATGGATATTATACACTGCTTACCATTTTGCAGATAAGTGCTCAAAAGGGGACCTTCCTCATGGCTGTTGACTCCTTCTACTGGAAAGGAAACGACTTCTGTAAATACTTTCGTGGCCACACAAACTCAGGCAACACATTCCTGGACATCTGGGAGGATATGATCGGAATAGATACCGAGGGGAACTTCTGCCGTGTAGAAGATGAAGTGATGCAGCAGATTCCTGCGAAGAGAAGTCAGGCACCAACACCTACAATGGCAAAGGTTACAAAGAAAGCTAAAGAGTGTGAACTGATTGATTCTGTCATCGAACAGAAGAAATACGGTAATGCAAACACTGTATACTGAGACTATCAATTTAATGCAGTGCACCTACAGTACTTTCCGTAGAAATTTCATGCAACATTCTGGTTATTCAGTCAGTTGTTAGCTCAGCGGTGGGTCAGTGGTCGATCGTCAGCAGTCACGCATGTAATAGTTACTGTATGGCTAGCTGGGTATTGGCGTATTTATTGCCCGAGGGCAAGTGCAATAAAGAGCCAATGCCCAGCTAACCATACAATTACTAGTTTTTTGTGAGTGCTTAATTTTAACACATAATGAATAGTGGCGTCAATTGCCAATGAAAGTGATTTGTTCTTTTGTTTTAAAACTTTTGACGTTGACTCCTAAATCGAATTTCCATAGCAGCGAAGTGTTTTGTTGGGAACTAGAATTGGCGATGTTATCGAAGGAAGCGAGTTTCATTCATTCTTTTGTTTTAAACTTTTCAATGTTTGACTATAGTAAACAGGGCAAAAGTGAGTAGTAGCCCGGGGCTCTTCTAGGTTATTGCCCTGTTTGCGATCAGTTCTAACTGCAAACAGGGCAACAACAAAAAATACTGCTCTGTCGGTCCCTTTGATGTATTGCCCAACCATACAACAAGTGATACTGAAATATGTAAACATAGTTGCACAAGTCTTGTTTCAGTGCTGTAGTTAAATGTGATTCTAGTGAGTACCAGCAGTTTCTTAAGCTATTGATTATGGTCTGTTCTGATTATACGAAGCAATGTATACTATATTTAAAAGTTTTGCACAAAATCTTGAAGCCTAATTATACATTTTATTCTCAGACCCCTTCTTTGATAGTCATGGGGATGTCTCATCTTCCCCCAATGAAGATTAATATTAAAAAGTAAGTACGTGTAGTCTATAGGCTTAAAACAAGTTACAACTCAACTTGCGGCCTTGCTCAATTATCCTATACGATGTGGTCATTACGTACAGTAGGTGATCATTCACCCTCAATCAATGGTCCGTCAGGTGGTCGTCACCTGGTCGGTCAACCGAAATCGTTAAAATTTCTATGGAATAAAGCACTGTATTCCAAGAGACCACCGTACATTGATCTGTATACACATAACTAATACACTTAATAACCTTCTGCTCGTGACTCATTTAGGGGAACCTGGAAAAGACATATTTCTCCTGCCAGTTAAGCAATGCTTTGCACCACCACCACAGCGGTCAATGAGAGGCATTGATGAGTATTTTCTGAAAAAATTGAAGGAAAACATGAGAGATGATCCTTATGGTCATGGAGGGTCACCGGCAGCAGTGCTGTGCATGCAAGTGGCCACAATGGACCAGTTTCAATTGACCAAGAAGGACAGCTATAGGTTTGAACATGAAAGCCTCAAAAAGAAACACATCATTCATGAGAAAATGTTATTTCAACTACAGGTATGAAGTGCTTGGGGGACTACACAGTGTTGTGGCTCGACAGCAACTATCAGATGAGGATGGCTTGGCAGCACTGAATGTTGTGGAAGCCAAGATCTTCATTGGTCTCACTGATGGTGAAGCTCTACGTCTGGGCTCACGCCACAACATCAATGGCCACACAAAACATGATATGACACACAGGGATTATGTGAGTGGAACATGTAACCTACAAATTTAAAACAGACATTGGGAATATTGATAAGTCATTTCAAGTTATGTAACTTATCAATGATAGACGGAGGTACGGTACTTTTCATAAAAAACTGGACGATGTACGGCGGTCAGACCGGCGGTCAAAAACCGGACGTACAACGTACGTACACCGGACGTACACCGACGGACAATTATCACGTGGCGCGTAATATAAATTACGTCATTGGCAACGGTAGTTGGGAGCGGTACCTCAAGCGAAATGGTGTATTCGAGCTACGTAAAGCAGCGAATTCTGCTTTTTAGACGCGAAGGCAAGAGCTTTCGGAAAATTGCGGAAGATTTAGCTAAAGAAGGACACGTTGTGTCGAAATCCGGAGTTGCGCTATTTTTTAAGAAGTACGCGAAGGAGGGAAGTATCGGGCGATAACCAGGAAGCGGTTTGACTGGGAAGAAGACAGCAGCGCTCTTGAAGCTTGTTGACAGTCATATGGAGAAGGATGACGAACTTTCTGCGTACGGCGCTTTCCTTCGAGGTTTCCCCACGCTGGCGTTTGTTTCTATTTTTAGACACGAACGAAGGCGGGCGAAGCCGTACAACAAACGGGCGTACAGCGGACGTACCCCGGACGGTCACCGTACGTACACCGTACGTACACCGGTCTGACCGCCGTACATCGTCCAGTTTTTTATGAAAAGTACCGTATGCAGAACCAGACTACAACAAATGGGAAGATCCAGTTTGGCTGATTGGAAGAAGTCTTGTGAGAACCACATACTTCCCAAAGTCAGGCTAAGATAGTCCTGCAATTCTCAGGGTACATGTGCATATCATTTGTAGCTCTCCCATAACACCATCTATAGGGAATGAGTGCACAACAGAGAAGAAACATCCTGACACAAGCCTCACTGGAAGATGATATCTGGGAGGAGGTCACAAAGGTCATGGATATGTATGAACTGGGAGAGACAAAGGACCAGAGGCTAACTACCAAACAGCTAACATCCAAGTGTCAGTGGAGGCCATACTACATTTCCCCACTCATAACCCTCCCAAGAGACATTCAGGTAATCTTGTGACCAATTTGAACAAACACACTTGGAATTTCATTAACAGTTCTTGTATTGTAACCTTCTTATAGCCTGTACCAAACATACGAACGGTACTTATCATAATAAATTTAACTATAAACGATGGATGGACGGTGTGCTAGAACCAAAAAACACCTCAGAAAAAAGAACGCCGTCCATTATTGCTATTTGCACCTGCTAGTATTGCGTAAGACAAAATCGTTGGTTGCCATCTGTCGTGGACCTTCTATTCAAACTTCCTTCTCGTCAATCTACAGGATGAGTGTAAGGCTTTAAAAAGGCTTCAGGAGCGAGACATGTTAGTAAACAACATTTATCCTATTTCAACCTGTTAGAATGATTGTGTGTGTTATAATTGCTGTTTGAGTATAAGCCTAATGAAGATCTTGTTTTGCTAGACAGAAGAATAAAAGTCTACGGCTACTGGCTATACGTACAATACATCATCTCTTTCAATCTGCCTTCTTGAACACTTTATGTATAGATTATAAAATTAGTTGCATAACTATTGCACAACTATAGTGACGTGGAGAAATCACATGCATGGAAGGAAAAAACAGGCAAACACCGCCGTTTGCTTGCACAGATACCTGGCAACGTTAACTTCATTATGGGAAGTACCATATGTATACACTATATAGTACATGCTATGCTCTTATCTTAGGTTGCATTGCTCAAGGACGTACAGACTGGGGCAAGCTCCATCAAAGATATGATGGAGCGGAGCTCACTTGAAAGGAAAAGACTCGATATTCAGAGGTGCTTTGTAAAGCTCACAAATGTCAGCTCCTGGTCAGAAGCAGAGGAAAAATTTCCAAATGCAACAGAATCACAGAACATCGACCGATTCATGCACATGGAATTTAAGAAGGAAATTCCTCAGGTAACTGTACAATTCATAATAATCTCAACATACGTACAACAGGCTTGCACAGGTTTCAGAAATGGGTGCAATTACGTATAGGTTCCCAAAAAATCAGAGCGTTTTGTGGCGTTTTTGCCTAGTGCTAACTGTGGCAAGTGAACACCTTAAAATTGCACAAACATAATACTCATAGGGAAGCTTGCTACAAGATTTCGCCTGTCTATGAAGGAAATTCGCCAGACTGTTTTGCATTGGCTTCTGTAGCAAGACGATTATATGTATTTATCGGAGAACTTTATCTTCTGAATCAGCAGAAGTACGTTTTTTGTTTATTGCTAACTATTATTATGGAAAGTACCGTACATATTGAAATTTTTCGACATTCAAATTGTTCATCTGATCAAACATGTCCATAAACGTTCTAAATATGGACAAAAAGGAGCCTATTCCAATTATTCAGCAAATGCTCTTATTGTTCGTCATGACCATTGTGACGACACAATATACGTAGAGCGCAATTAAGGTTAATGTTGACACTGTCATCTTCTCCGTAACAGCAACATTCAGTGTCATGTAGATTATCATTCGTTACAACCTTTTAGGCATACATAATTTCATGCACTCACTGTTTGCATTTGAAAAGGAGTCTAAATTGTAGTTCTGGGACCAATATGTCTTGAGATATATGGAATTCACAAACAGACATAGCAATTTTCAGCCTACAACCCGCCATTTTTGTGTGATCTAACTATTGGTCTTCTGTTCTAATTGTTCTATCTATGTACGTATGGTTCTAATGTTTCAACAGTCTTGACTACTTGTACCAAATTGTTCCAAATAATGGGAAATTCTCTGATTCAGAACATTGTTGTAATGAAAAATTAAAACATACGTATATGGTACCATACGTAGCATTGCATTTGGTCCAGCAGAAATGTAACATTCATTTATCATTCAACATTATAGGCATTCAGAAATTACTGTGACAAGGTCATCACAGGTAGCAATCTGCCACAAGAGTTGGTCACTGTGCTACCAAGCAGCATTCACACAGCAGAGATGGTAAAGGCAGACTACGATTCGTTTGAAGGAGCAGATATTATTATTCTGCAAATTGGAACGGTCAGTATGCAGAGTTACTTGAATCACAATACTCCTTCATGTATTCCACACCTGTGAAATGTTCTTTTCACCGTTAATGTTCCTGCCTCAATGACTCCTAAACCTTTGCTAGAAAATCTTATGTGTACATAAAGACGTGTTCACACTTGACTCATAATCCGGATCAAATCCAGATCGAACCTGGATAGTCGCGTTCTTGAACACGTGGTGTCATGTGATTATGTACGTCACAAAAGACTTCCTGCTTAGAATTACGAAGTGCAGTGTGAACAGGACTAATCAATCCAGATTGGATCCAGATCACTTCATATCTGGATCCACTCAGGATTAAATCTAGATCAATTAAGTGTGAACGCGGCTAAAGTCCACAATCGATCCTGCATCATAGTAAGCCTTAATATACGTACTTCTAACGAGTGTCATTTAATACTGTATACAGTGATTACTTCATAAATTGCATACTTGTACTGCATTGTCTCAAACATTTACCAAATGTAAGAATAGAAACGTCTGTATATTTTGGACAAACATTTTCAACAGTATTTCAGCTAGAGTACAAGTAAACCAAACACAAAACTACATTATCCCCACACTACAAATTTTGCAGGACTGTTCTGAAAGTGATGCCATTAAGATGGTGAAGGTAGCCCTCAATTTCAACACCACTACTGCCATGATGAGATGGTATGCCATAGCTGTGGCTGTACCACTTGCTCTGGTCAAGCAAGTGTACCAGCTATTTGAGCAGTCTGAGATGGACTCCACTACACAAGCATACATACATGTAGCAGAGAACACCCCGCAAGGTGGGTTTTTAAGCATACATACGTATTTTACTAACAGCTAAACAAACTATGCCTCATCAAGTTGCTACACGTACAATAGACGGGATACTTACATTATCTCCTACTTTCTCAATGCAGCTCCTAACAGTGAACTTGGACTGGTTCACTCCTTACATGGCCTCATAGTTGGTAGCTGGGCATCAGAGCCAGTGCATACCTTCACTGTCTGCCACTCCAGTTTGTTTCAAGGGGAAACCTGGACTGATGCAATAGCAGACCTTGTGAAACATCTGAAGAAGTGCACGCCTATCACCAATATTGTGCACATGATGGCTACTGACGGTAAGAAATGTGTCCCTATATACATACAGTATATAGATACTCCAACCAACACCAGAATAGGCAACTCCCATTTTGCAGTATAACTGAAAGTCTAAGTTTATACTGTTAAGACATAGTTTACTGTTACTTGGAGCCACCTATGAAATACAGCCAAGCAATGCCATCACTGAAGTTTTCAAGACAGAGAAGACATTTCACATCCCCTAGCTGCTTTTAGACATGCATAGAAATGATATGAAACCCTTTGAGCGGTTGGATTCAACTGCATTCGTATTCATACCAAGAATAACCTATCATTGCCAAGATCAGTACAAATATTAACTATGCATGTGATAGATAGATTGATTGATTGATTAATAATGGTCTAATACGTATGTATGCTGCCCAACTGTTACTCAGACACTACTATTGCCCTCTGAAATTCTACAGAGTTTCTATACGCCCTTCAACCAGTGTTCTCCCCAGAAAAAAATCAAGGAATGTGGGGTGTCGCGTGCTACCGCACATCTATGTGTGCCAATAAGCCACCTTCACAGTTCACGGTGGACATCTGCATAAGACAAATTGCTGCCAGCTTAATTTGTGTGCATTCTGCCCATGAGCTTACATGGTGACAGTTGCACACTGCCAATCATCACTAGTTTGGCTTTATTTAAATATCACTTCCCAATACCATTACTATACAGTATTACAATAGTAATGTATGTATAATCTAAATTCTGTACTTCTGTGACCTTGCTAGGTAAACACACAGGATATTGGAAGGCTTCTATTAGTTTTGAAGGCGTATTGGCCGATTTGCCTTCAGCAAGGAAGGAATATTGGGCCAATATGCCTTAATGTACGTATGTAGGGAGAAACCTGCTTCAACAGTTTCAACATACGTACATCGTGTGGTGTTGTACATTTGAAAAGTATAATGTGATTTTCCAGTACATGTGTCTAAAAAGCTACAACAGGGGCTTGTCACTACACAAACACTGGGCTAAGCATTGTACTCATCTGAGAGAAGACGTTGCTCTCTGTCTCAGTCTTGAAAGGTTTTGAACAATTTGTGTGGTTGCACATGTAATAGCTATAATAATTGTATGGCTAGCTGGACATTGGCATATTTATTGCCCGAGTCAAGTGTTTGTGATCAGTTCTAACCGCAAATAGGGCAACAACAAAAAATACTGCCCCGTTGGTCCCTTTGATCTAATGTCCAACAATACAACAAGTGGTAATATTACCAATGGAAGGACAACTAAAATACGTAAAAGGTACCACACCATTTTTTCAGCCAGGCTTCTTAGACTAATAGCCTACCTACGTATATTCATAACAATAATAATGCAAACAGTTATCTCGAAAGTGATCCACAAAACTTACATCCCACAAAAAATTCGAACAATAGAGTATATCAATTTTGGAGTTGCCTAACTCCGTGCTGGTTTCAAGACTACGTAGGTTTGAGTATCCATGGTCCCTACACTAGGTTTCTTTTTGGAAAGTGGTGTGCCCAGCAAAAAGGCGGTACAGTGAAACATATATATTATAAAGACTACTCATGGGACCAAGTGATCATAGTCTTATAGACAGGTGGTCCTTGTGTAAAGGTACGTACAATAATATGGGTTTAGTAGTTCATGGACCAGTCTACAGTGGTCTCCATAGGCAATTTTGTGTGTGCCTAATTACGTAAGCGCCCACGCACCGTCGTTCCCAATACCCAGGTGGTCTTTTAAGACAGGTTTTACTGTAATAACAATAGTCAAAGAAATTGCTTCAGAATTAAAAAAAACATGACAACGTGGCAAATCAAATAAGCATACCGGGTTTAAAGACCCACTCCGTTTGGTGCACCAAGAGAACTCTCAGCTTATGTGGAAAACACTACACGGCACGATTCTGTACACCAAACACAATCGTAGACACTCTACACGTTACCATTAAGTAGTACCATAGATAATACAAAAAATCAATACCCTAACCTAAAGGTGACGAGACATTACCAGAACTAACATCGATTGTGTTATAAAAAAGTCACATACCTTCTTTGTACCTGAGTATAGTACACGTGAGGCTCCAAAGCGCTCGATCTCGACCACAACGTTACGTATGTCCAACTCATTATTCTCCCAGCTTTCCCTGGATAATAGCAGTCCACTGGGCAGGCGCAAAAGCACGTGTTACTAGGATACATACGTGACTACGTGTCTGGCGTTGCCGAGCCCCTTCCGTCGGTGACGTCATGCAGTCTTGTTACGTCAGACTATGACCATGTAGGATTCACAAATTTGTGCAACCTGAGCGTCACAGTGCCTATTTCCTATGTATTATGGTCAATCTACTTGTATGAGGATTCACAAATTTGTAAAACCTTGCATTATCATACTAGCTGCTTTTGCATACTATTTTTTTAAATTATATCTAATTTACTGCTGTGTGTTTGATTACATATTGATCTCATTTTAGGCTGTGTTGCTGATGTAGGAAGAGCACTTGAACTGTCAACCTTTATTATTCCTAGAGACGAAGAGCATGCTGCAAACTGTTTTAGCCCAAATTAATATTATGCACTATGTATCTTACAAGTATACTTAGTTAATATGTCCATCATTATAAAATTTAAGTATATTTGCTGTAGCATGCATGCATTAATTATATTGTCAGTTTTATACACTTATTCCAAACCATTTCACATTACATAATGAAGAAATGATGATGTAAGACATTGGAACATTGAATATTCAGAGGATGTACTGTTTTTACCTGAGCAGAGTAGAAAACAGACACTAGCTAAATCACAATGAAATAATGCCCCAAACACATTATATTGGAATTTGCCATGCATAATTGGAAGGTGTTAAAATTATAATGTATAACTATAATACTAACCAAAAGATTATACATTGTTGCTTACCAATCTGATTCATGATCATTGTTTCTAATCCAACAAAGTGTAAGGTATAATATCATACATATGTGCACACATGATATATGCGTACAAACATACTACACAAGCAGGGATGCTATAGAGCATGCGCACAGACATGATTACACACACCACACCACACACAAACACACACACACGCACACACACAAACACACACACACGCACACACACATACACACACACACACCACACACAGCACACACACACACACACACACACACACACACACACACACACACACACACACACACACACAAACACAAACACATGCACGCGTGCGCCTGCCAAGCATAGAATTCCGATGAAACATTGATCTGCATAGTAACTTGCATTACATCCATGCAACAGCAACAGAATTCATTGCTTTCAAAGACTGTGGCACATTCAATGTGCACACAAGATCAAAATGAATGCAACACAAGAAATATAATGCTATATATATATATATATATATATATATATATATATATATATATATATATATATATATATATATATATATATATATATATATATATATATATATATATCTATATATATATATATATATATATATATATATATATATATATATATGTACATATATGCTGGTTGTGCACATAATTATGCCTAAACCAACAATTATAGAGAATATTCTTGTATAATATAGCCATCAATACAATCATTATGAAAGAATTGCCAGTGGGAAGGAACAGAAAGACTTTGAGATGGCACAACAACCAACACGGTTCTGTATTAAGTTTTTGTATTTTTGCTCATGCAAGTCACACTTGCTATAAGCCAATATGTATGCTAGGAATGTTTTAACTAGTGGTTTATCTGCACAATGAGAACTCTCCAGTACCCTCAAGAATATAGTCTTGCCCTCACCATACCGCCAGACTGAGTGTTGAAGTTGTGTCCTGCCAATGAGCTTCACTTGGCTATAGTTATTGTGGGGTCTATGGTTATAGTAACCATTCAATACGGTGCGGTTAGGGTAAACAAGAGTAATTTGGGAAATGGGGGGTAATTCTGGACAGTGGATCAAAAGCAGTGATAATGGCCATATCATCCAGCTACACACAATATTCCAATAATTCTGAATAACTTTCAATTCAATTGCAAGTCCGTGATATTCTTTGTTATACTTCTTGTCAGCGTTACCTCGATCCATGAAGTGCGCATGCAATTCCAACAGTAACATGTATGGCTAGGCAGCTTAGCCATAGCACAAGTACAGGCCCGGTGTTGAATTGCCCCGGTGTACCAAATCCCCCCCGCATCAATTTTCTTGTTGAAGCTGTCAGCGCGAGAATAAAATGGCCGGACGTAATTCGATCGAGTTGTTGACTCTAGTCAAAGTACGTACAATTGGTTGGAATTTACCCACTGGTTCTGTTCATTTTTCACAATTTTTTTTCTACTTACAGTGAAAATGGGAAGTAGATACGTTATCGTATTTAGTTCAGCATGTCTCTTCCTGGTTATTACTCAAGCAAAAGGTAGGTTCGTGTTTTTTAAAACCAGTATCAATAAGATTTTATTTCTAATGTACGTTTCTATAATTATACTAGTAGTGTAGTTTTCTCAACGGTTGCTGAATTACAAATACTATATAGCTTATCATGCGCCGGGGATCCGGCCTTTTCTTTGACGCGAGTTTTGATGACATTCGCATTGGTACAGTTAAATTAATGATTCAGAAGATTCTTTATTGAATAGTAGCGTTTGGATATCGATCGTCAAGTTTTATTGCCCTTTTCTCCGCTAGCCCTAGCCAGATGAATTCATGTCTATAGCACTGCGATACGAGTATTCGTATTCTATCCCTTTCCTAATCAATTTAGCAGTGGAAAACTAAATAATCATGTTAGTCTGTGTGTTGGAGTAAACTGCTGTATTGTACTTCTGTCTACTTATCATTCGAGTTATCATTCGATCTGGTATGTCGAGTTTGTAGCTCTTCTATAGGGACTGTTACTCCAAGTGGCACAGTCTCTCTGGATTGTGGTAGTCAACAGACATTCACTTGTAGTGTAACTGGTACAGCAGCTGGGTGGACTATCACTGGATTGAGTGGAATAACTGCTGTGGGGACCAGTGGACAGTTAGCAGCCAACAGCAATGCCAGGATCATTAATACTGACACAGGTGACCCTCTGACCTCTACCATCACTATCACTGGGTTTACTACAGCAGACAATGGAGGGAGGGTTCAGTGTAATGAATTGATTAGTGGTGCAGTTCAGGGAATGACTACTATATCTGTGGGTGAGTGATATGTTGCATATGTCCATGAACTAACTCTGAGTCAATTTATTGAGGATTTTTGCATAATACTTACGAATGTGTATACATATGTGTTTACGTATGTGAATATATGGGCATGTATACATAATAGTATAGGTATGTTTGTACAAACGTGCCCACAAACGTAGGTGATAGGCACATAGATGTGCAGTACATATGCCATAGTCAGGTCTCTATCCAGTGTCTAGTATTCGACCCGTAAAGACAAAGCGTCTGTATTTTGTGACTACATTGACCTGCAGTTCCCGATGTACATAGGAATGGGGCAGTATAGTAACAAAGTCTTCATTCTTCATGGTACCACAGAGTATATCTAGGGATAATGCTTTCGCGAATGTGGTTGAATTTGTTAAATATTTCATACTTTCAGGGTTCTAACCGGGCGGGTGCAAAAGGGAAGCTTCTACCGAAAACTCTCCCGCTTCCACCCCAAAATATTGCAACTGTACTGTACATTACCCAGACCCCCCTTGTCATATACCTGTACAATACCACTTACTGTACAATGTCACATCTAAACCTCTTGTTTTGTAACTGTCTTATAACACATAATAATTAATATGTACGTACATATCTGCTTCATACTATACTTTGTAGTACCCCCCTCTTCAGTCATTATTGTGAAAGAGACTCATGCTATACAGTATGTGGGCTTTCTCTAGAATTATGTATGACGTCTTCAGTTTTAACCCAGTGTGTTTTTGATGCCCAACATAGCTCTTTCATGCATATATATACAGTATATAAATATATATATATATATATATATATATATATATATATATATATTATAATTATAATAAGATTATGTAACATTGTCTACAATAATTATAATAAGAATATGAAAAAATGCTATTAATAATAAGTAAATTACATGTCCTTAAAACCCGTGCCTATATCATAAGCATACAGTTACAAAATTAAAGCACACTCACCCACCCACATAATATATACTGATCAATGCATTAATTAACAAAGTTGTCACTGACTGTGACAGGGAGGGATCCAATCACTGAGGTTGTGTTACCGACCTGGAAGGCGACAGAGATCCTCTGCATCAAAAAGGTAAACGATTTGGGTTCCCCAGTCACCCTCTTCAGCCGCCTACCAAGGTCTCTCAGGAAAGCCCTGGATCTGGGACCTATGGAGCCACTGGTTTCTATGGCAATTGGTTGAAATCTATAGATGCTGTCGAGATGAGCATACTTTTTGTACTTTTCCTCTTCCGCATGAACAGCAGCACATGTATAACAGTTACTAGAGCCTTTTTTCCATATAGTGGAAGGACACGTTGAGTTCCAAATTTATTGCATTGGACAACAGAGAGAAATATTTTGAGACCTCAAACTATGTCCTTTGTAGAGAGAATGCCTCTGTTTCAGAGTGTCCACCATCTGAGAAGACACTGTACTTTAATCGCCTACAGCTCCAGTTTCTAATTTCTCCTCAAAGTCCTAATCTGCATTGTGTGATAGTTGCCTGAGTACCATATACCGGGAATGTTTTGCCGGGATAAAGTTTCGCGAATTTCATAAAGTCGACAGCATTCACGAAACTTTAATTCACGAATGCTGCACTGTTCTATATCATGTCCTTGCCTAATAACCAATTCGTGAAAGTTTATTTGTGAATATCACAAAACCTAGGGATTGCGAAAGTTTTACTCTGCGAAACTTTCAGGGTATACGGTACATGCAGGGTAGTGCATGGTTTCACAGTCTTTGGCAGGCCTATACTTGTGTACGTATGTGTGAATTATAGTAATACTTTGATGTGTGCATACAACAACAGCTACATTCTCAGGTTGGACCATTGCATATTGTACATACACATAGGCGTAGGAACCAGGGGGCCAAGGGGCCTTGGTCCCCTCACCTTCAAAGAGTATATATAGGGCCTATAATCATGCATGTGTCTAATCTATTGCTTTATTAATGCTACATGTAGAATTCTCCGACTCCTCACTTGTGTGAGTGTTCCTACACCCCTGCATACATACAGACAATACAGTTAAACTGTTTAACCCTTTTCGGTTTATCGTCCACTTTAGTGGATGCGTATGTTCGCGTTTGCGCGTATGGATAATTTATACGCGTTCATGTTCGTCGTCCACTTTAGTGGATAGTCGTTATTGTGGCTTGTTTTGGCGCGATATCGAGCGAAATAACCTTCTGTTTCGCTTTTTCGTTATTCTCTTACCTTGCTTTACTTAATGGTGACCGATTTAGCCACTAGTTTTCTGAAAAGGTACGTGTACATGAGGTTATTTGGACGTAAACTGCATGTAGGCAATCTCTAAGCGTTGTTAGATATGTGCTAAGGGTTTTGTCTTCCGTAGATGTTCTTTCAGTGCGTACTTAAGCTTCTTTACAAAAGTAGTCACCAACTAGCCAGCGATTTTTGACATTGTATTACTTCTAGCTGTTTTATTATTACTAGCTAAGTAATACAAGGTTGACCCCCAAAATCTGCTACATTATTAGCATTTACACATATAACATGCACAAGAATAAGCATAACACAAACAGTAATGTCCACAGATGGCTCAAAGAATGGATGATTTGAGTGCATTAGGACTTATGATGGACCATGAGTCTGACTGGAATGATAGTGAAGACGATGTAGACTACCAGGATGAGAATGGCTTTGATGAACAGTATGAGCCACTAGATATTGCACAGATTGATGATCACATTGAAGAAGTTAGTGATTTTCAACAGGAAGAAAGCATTGATGATGACTCAATGGACATGGACAGCAGCACACCGGCAAATGTTGACTTTTCAGAACCTGTTGGTCCTGCTCTACCACATCTCCCCAGTAGCGCAACACCATTAGAGTTCTTCATGCTGATGGTTGGAGCTGATTTCTTTGAGTACCTGGCAACTGAGACCAACAGATATGCTCAGCAGAATCCACCTCCTGCTTCCTACAAATGGCAGGATACAACTGCCAGTGAAATGATGCTCTTCGTTGGCATGATTTATGCCATGGGCCTCAATGTGCAGCCACAACTTTTGGATTACTGGAAGAATGATCCTATCCTTGGTGCTCCCGGGATAGTACGTGGCATACCCATCCTGCGATTCAAGGCACTGTTGTCTGCGATCCACCTTAATGACAACACCACTGCTAAGGCAAGGGGTGAGCCAGGGTACGACAAGCTGCACAAGGTCAGGCCTTTCTTCAACAGGCTTCAAAAGAATTTCTTAGAGAAGTACCATCCGGGCAGGGAAAATTCCATTGATGAAGCTATGGTGGGATTCAAAGGGCGATCATCATTGAAGCAGTACATGCCGATGAAACCCACAAAACGGGGATACAAGGTGTGGTGCAGATGTGATGCTAAAACGGGGTACATGTGCGATTTTCAAGTGTACTGTGGAGCAAGTGGACCATCTGAGCACAGCTTGGGAACAAAGGTGGTATTGGATCTTGCTAAGCCACTGTTTGGCAAGGGATACCACCTTTATTTCGACAATTTTTTCAGTTCGGTCGACCTAGCAAACATCCTATTGACTCACAAGACTGGAATGATTGCAACAACCAGGGTTAATAGGAAGAAGTACCCAAAGCAGCTGCATAAAACAGTATTGGCACGTGGGGAGTCCAAACACCACAATGTTGGAGACGTGGATTGTTTTGTGTGGCAGGATAAGAAGCAAGTCCACTTTATAAACACCATCTCACAGCCACAGAGGACAACTACGGTCAGGCGCAAGAACAAAGATGGGAGCACAGTGGACATATCTTGTCCAGAATCTGTCCACCTATATAACCAACACATGGGTGGAGTGGACAATGCAGATGCAAAACGCAAAGTCTACAGTTGCTCCCGACGGGCAAAGAAGTGGTGGCTGCGTCTACTTTACTTCGGCCTCGACGTTGCTCCCGTGAACGCCCATATACTTCAGCAGCAGACACCAAATTGCCCAGCTATCACACAGAAAGACTTTCGCCTGGAACTAGCCAAAGAAATGATGAGTTCGTTTTCAGCGAGGAAACTTCCAGGACGAAGGAGTACCGATGGCGGCCCTTCCAGGTTTACGGAACGCCATTTCCCTGAGAGTTTGGGAAAATCACTTCATTGTCGGATATGTGCGGCTTCGAAGATCAGAAAGCGCACCAGCTATTGTTGCAAGGAATGCTGCCCATCCATACCTGTTCCTCTTTGTGTTGCGCCTTGTTTCAAGCTGTACCACACCAAAAACTGATTCCGCGGTGAGGCAAGACATCGCGGTCGCCATTTTATTTCCTCTAAATTATCGTAAATGTATTGTATAACTCAGTAGATTAAAGGAAGTTTGACTTAACAGAACTATTTTGTACATGTTCCTTAGACGTTGAAACTTCGTGTACATTGTATTCTTATTATGACTGATATTATAATCACGTATCAACATAATCGGCCAAACTTTAATAATTCGAACTTTAGTGGTTACGATCCACTAAAGTGGACGGTGAACGCGAGCGACCTATATTCGTGCAAACTCGAGAACTAAAAAGGGTTAATGGCTGTAAATTAATATACTTTATGAAATGAATGTAGCGTTATAGTTGGCTGAAATGGATATATCATTTGAAGCCTTGCTAGACAACAATGTGAATGAGTATTACTTTGCTAAGTATATTATTTCGTTCACTTTGCTCTGAGGTTTATGTCATCGCCAGGAGTGTGTGCTCACAACTGTATTAGACTGTGTGAGCCTAATGAATTTTATGTCTGATTATGACCAGTAAGTGTTATTATATTACTGTACGTACTTATGCATGAAATCATAGCTCATAAGCTTTACAATGTAGAGTTCATCACCCACACCTAGGATCACAAATGCAGTAACATGCATTTGTAACAACACAGATCAAAACAGTAGAACATAGTGACTCCCAGATATCTGCATGTATGTGATATACGACAGTATCAAATGTACGTAGCCTTAGCATGCGTGCCTCTGTCATAACATAAACCCTATGTGTATGCCTCTTCCTCCTCATACTACTCACAGACACTCCAACCCTCACCTCACACATGTCAGCACCACCCCTCCCATCCATACAATGTCATAGCATTGGCGTAGGAATGACTTGTACTTAGGGGGGTGGGGGGGTTACTCAATTTCATGTGCAGTAATAACTTCATTACAGTATGTATCTGACCAGGTGAACATTGACTAGAATATAAAATATTGGGGTGGGCATAGCCCTTTTAGCCCCCATGGTTCCTACACCTATGCATAGTATGTACGTAAGTTCCGACACATTTACCCAATGTATCAAGAAATGTGCAACTGCACCTCAATCATGAAGGCATGTCCACACATTTGGAGTCTCTATCCCTAATGTTCCTACATATTTCAGTGTATTAAGGAGGTACCAAATGGTTATATATCCCTTAGAGCAGCTTACTAGGCTAGCTTGTAGGCAGACATATTCTTCTGAGATCATTTTTGTGCACATACATGCAGTCAACATGTGAATGGTTGCCAGGATATGAATCAGGTATATTCTGTTCAGGTGTGCTGCAGCAGAAAATACAGTGCTGATGAACTTGGGCTTTGCCTTCCGTCAATCAGCACTGTATTTTTGCTGCAGTACACCTGAACAGGATATAACTAATACACAACTCATGTGCTTAAATCTACTAGTAGTGTCCCTTACCATTAAACCCAACAACACTGCTAAGCCATGGAAGTTTTTGGATTTCTCTGCTGACTAACTAAGACAATTGCAGGTTACTTTACTAATTAAAAGAGTAAATTACATGAAGAGCATTAATTTTCACATAATTAATAAAATGTTAGCAATGCCAACCACATTTTAGCTGTGAATATACCATCTGAGCAAAAATCAATACTGTGAAGCACTTTATATATGTATCATGGAAAAGCATTTTGTTACAGTGACTGTCAAAATTTGTTATGATGAGATCGTTTACAGTGAATACTGTTTTATACTGAACTACTTGCTAAGTCCCAGCCAAGTCCCTATTTTAAAGTTCCTTCACCTATATATAAAGCAACAACGTATAATACAGTTAGATGGAATTTAAGTGGTAAATGACGCTATATATCCGTTATGCCTGGCATGCTTACAGGTCTTGAGGGGGGGGGGGGATGGTTTGGGTGGGCTCGAACACCCAGGCCTGACATTACGCTTGGCATAATTATATGCTGTACACATGTGGGTATGCGCATGCGCAGCGTGCTCATGTATCATGCGGTCCTGGCCTTCTTCATGCATGCGTAGCTGCTGACTTCTGCTGTCCATTTCTTTTTTTTACTTTCTCCACCCTTAGGGGCATGAAAGGGTGGGTGTGGGTGTTATCCTCAGGTGCTTTATAAAATTTCCAGGTGCCCAGACTACCTTTTACACTTACATGGGTTTGTGCAACACCCCCTGCATGATGGGGTTAAGAACATTAAATGCATGACGTGGCACCTGGGGGTGGCTCCCCACCCCCCTTATGTCCAAGAAGGGGTTCGTCCCATCGATCACCCTTCTCATTAGAGTATATTAGAATCATATGACATATGGGCAATTATATAGTTAGGCATGGGTATGTCTGTAGGTATAGGCTAGGTTTCACCTCGGGCTCGTACAAGGCCATACCATCTTGCAGGTATGTCATATAGGGGGGAGGATAGTAGGCATTAGTTTCTGTGTATAGCAAAGAGAAGTGTGAGGCCCTATAGTGCTTTTTACTGTGCAGTTTTATTTATAGCGAAAACGGTTTCAGACATGAGTGGACTCAAGAGGCACGGTGTAAGTCGTGATAGAAAGGCTGAAATAATCAAGGCTGTGGGCAAATCATCCAGCAAATCATGTCAAGGATCGAGGCGCTCTGTATAGATGGTTAAAGGCTGCGTGCGGTATAAACATTCCTGTTTTTGGACTTTGTTGGTTACAAAAGTGTAATCTTTTGTTGAATCATACTCAATAAGAATATTTAAGCTAGCCCAGGTTGGTTAAATCGGTTGAAAGAAAGCCACTCCATTGTGACAGTCTTTAAGAATGTTTACGGTGAGAGCAGTTCTGATTATGATAACATAGACTAAGTATGCAATGCATGATATGTTATTATTATGGGGCTGAAATGGGTATGTTATTGGAAGCCTTGCTAGGTTGAAACTGAAAATGCTTCCGATAATGTATGTACAGTTTATCATTCCATTCACTTTGCTCGAAAGTTTATATCATCATGCACCATGCATGAGTGTGTGTTTACAGCTACACAAGACTGTGTAAGCTACATGCAAATGTGCTAAGTAGGGGTGTTAAATTACTGTTTGTGTGTGAATCACTTAATTACATTTTTGCGTGCGGCAACCAATCAGCTAGGGCTGCAGGAATGAAGTTGTAAGAGCTTTTCCTAGCTCTCACTAACTATATTTCCTCCATTTGAGTGTGAGCATTCATGTATACCTTTAGACTCTTCCTCCTACATTTCTCACCCACACTTAGCACATGTTGCCCATTGCTTGACCCACAACTACTGATGAGCTTTGAAATGAAGCTTATCACCCACATATATGGTAGCATAGATGCAATAACATGTTTATGTAGTGCAGATCTACAGTGTCACTGGCTTGGTAGCAATCGTGTGACAGAACATAGTGCCTCCTGGACATCTGCAAACATGTGGTATATAACAGTTTCATATGCAGCCGTATCATGTATGCTTCAGCCATATCATACAATGTCGTATATCCCTGTATGCCAGGTTCTTCCTCATTATATTACTCACTCCAACCCTTATTGGAAGTAATCCCTGATCATGACCCTTATGGTGCACCACCCTGCACTTACATATACTCAAACCCCCTTCTCCCTAACCCCTATCATGCAGAATTTGAACAAGATAGCTAAGATACACACAGTAAAACGAGAAATAGTCACAAGACAAAATTTGAATATGTTCCGAATGAGAGGTAGCATATGAATAATATAGTGACTTTTATAGAATGCTTTACATTTATTTGTACTTATGGCCACTATTTAATTGATATTGAACAACAATGCAAAGAGAAAGCTATTAATGGCAATAATTTATCCTTAAGCTTGTTGTTCACTGCTTGCCACTTATGAGTGCATGGGTACATAATATATTTGTTGGTCTTCTTTTGATTGGCCCTATAACATGGGGAGTTCATTCACTCATCACAGTCTATTGTCAATTTCAGCTCTGAATCACATGTATGACACACAACAGACTGTTATTCAGACCATTGCATACATTTCTACTCAGTGCTGTTCTTTTGCTGTGTGTTTGAAAATAGTGATTGTTATTGTTGCATCTTGACAGAATGTATGTAGTACGTATAATTATCATATTTTACTGTTGCTATGGTTGTACACCATACCATATATCATGGCTTCTTTTGCTCATGTTGAGCATTATCCATCCAATTATGTACTTGTATCAAATGTATTATATTATACTATAATTGTGTCTGCCATGCTCATCTCTGTCAGCTTCCTCCCTCTATAGGGCCGGGCACTCCTTCCTGCCCTACTATCTCCACATCAACTAGGAATACTGATTTTACTGCTGCTACTATAGTGTGGTCACAGCCTCTCAACTCCCCTCCAGTCACATCCACTGCAGTCACCTACTGTCCTACATCATCACCAAACTGTGGGAATAGTGTGAACTGTACCAGTCCATGTACTATCAGTGGACTTGATCCTTGTGTGAACTACACTGTTACACTTACTCCATCTAACAACTGTGGAAGTGCTACGGGATGCATGATGAATAATATGGTAGATAGCCTTTCTCAAGGTTAGTACAGATGATTTTTCATAAATAAAATGCATGAACTTCGACAAATGTCAGCTCACCAGCAGAAATTAATGTGCTGCAGCTAAGAATTTTCCATTAAGGCAATGCATCCCATATTTTGTTGTACCCTCTGAATTTTCTTAGTCCTATAGCCTACTAGTACTTTGCTAGTATCCTTTACACTGTGAGAATCTGTTTTACCTGTGTAACTGTTGATCTGCACGTTCTTGTATTCAATTTGACATATTTTAGGATACCGATCGCCAGTACTCTGCTCACTTACTCTCCCTCAGGTGTTCCTGCTTGTCCTAGTGATATCAATGTTGTTGAAGGAGGTCTTTGTGATAGTGTTAATGTTACATGGACGAGTAGTCCTTCACAAATATATGCTACCATCACCTACTGTCAAGTGTCGTCACAAGGGAGTTGTATGAGTGTGGTGTGTAGTAGCAGTCCATGTACCATTCAAGGTGTGCGTCGTGAGAGAGAATATGAGTACACAGTCCTACCAATCAGCAACTGTGGAAGAGCTTCAGGATGTATTGGAAACACATTCACTTTTGCTCTAGGTGAATTTTAATAGAACTGCCTCGAGTCTCTAGTGCATTCAGTTTCACTGCTGTCCCTAAGATAACATCACACCACCAGATAAGTGTGTGCTAAACTTTGACACTCAATCCTGAGTCAGATTTAGAATAGCATAATCCGGGTATCACCCTCCCTCAAGAGAACATGCATGTTGTTGTAGAATGCATGGTCTCATGCTTTCGGGTATGCATATTATATTTTCTTGTGATGCATATATATCTACTTTAGCCATAATGCTCTGAGTATTCCATTTGTTTTTTTGTTATTCTCTCAGCTAAATGCAATGTGTGTACAACACCTCAAAGTGTTGCCAGCATCATTCCAACAGTTGTAGCAGCTGTTGTAATTTTTATTACAATGTTACTTATCAACGTCGTAAGTGTAGTGGTTGTCTTCTTCTTGACAAGACACTGTTACAAGAACACATCTAAGACGAGTTCTCCTACAAAGCGTGAAGATGTCTATGATCAAGTGCAAGGAGGGAAGACTTATGAACACATTACAATGACTGAAAGTCCAGCTTATGGTCCAGTCAAATAGTACCAGACACTATAGACAAAATTAATACATGATTTTTGTGATAGTATAAATTGCAGTGAAGTGTGTGATGACAATTATTATTATATAAATATAATTTTCTCCTTATACTTTAATTTATAATTTCTGCTTACCAAATATAAAATGTTCATGCATATACTCTGCCATGCATATGGTGAATGGCACATTCATGCACAGATGCCACACACACATGTACACACAGGTATGTATGTGGTCATGGCATAGGTATAGCAGTCTCAAAATGGGTGCCACTATGCCCCTCAATAATAGGTTATAGCTATATTTCGGTATACGTATCGATGACTCTGAGCAAATATCCATGACAATGTAGGTTAATTATCACCCATGCATGCAAGACCGAGGCAAAGCCGAGTTTGCGGGCAATGACCTAGTTGGATATCATGCAAGTGAACAGGGAACTAACCAACATTTATCCCATGCATGCAAATTCATTACTTTTTCAATTAGTAGACTTGATTGGCAAAAATTGATTTCATTAACACCAAAATTAATTGACTCTAATAACACCTGGTAGTTGTTACCCTGGTGATTACTACCATACATAACTACATGTATATGCACATACATGCGTGTGCACATAAATATGTATGTACATGTGCGCACGCACATACATATGTACTGTGCATATATGAGAAAGGAGTACAGCCAGGTACCATTGTGCCTATATATATAAATATTATGCAGTCATATTCAATTTAATTATTATATCTATGTGAAATACTTTGCATGGTAGTGGATGCATGCAAAGTATGTATAGTATATTTTTTGGGCCGCCAGAAGGCGGCCCTATATTGTTTTTACTTTCACCGGAAGTGTCCGGAACGTCCGGAACGATGTCAATATATATATATATATATATATATATATATATATATATATATATATATATATATATATATATGTACATACATATATATGTCAACAACATGGCGGACACAAAGTCGGTACAAAATCTTTCAGCTATATTTCGGTGAAATTCATTCGTTTGCTCCTGATTTTATCAGCGAAGGGTCTTTTAGACCAGAAGAGTTCTTCGAAATATTACTTTAGTCAATAACGCCGATTTCCAAGCGATTCGAGTTTCCAGGGCCGTAGGCGGCCCACGAGTTTTTTAAACTCGAATCGCTTGTTTATGCTTGTAAGAAGCAATAATTGTCAATGAAGTATATATATAGCACATTGTAAAATATGCAAGAATATACATTATGGGTAATTGTAATGTGTTACTCTATTGCATCTTGTTCTAAGCTGGTACCAGCTGTTGTTGACTGTGTACTTCACGCAATATTCATTACTTATGGTGTCCATTGTCCTCGCAATCTGTGCAGCTCTTACAGAACAGACCAGTTCAGCATAAGTTAGCTGAAAAGAGTGGGCGTATTAAAAGCAAATGGCATATTGCTTGTATTGCAACAAACACCATGCATGCATGTGGGTATACCACTGTTTCAAATATTTTTGGATAGCTACAGCATACAATTTTGTTGTGGTCTAATCTCTGCCTTGAAAGACATGTAGATCCATCTATATCATCACAATTTCACAATAAGAAGTATGACATTAACCACTGCATGCACGGTATAAACTCATGCTTACCCCTATGCTCTACACAATTCATACCAATGAGTACTGATAATTATTATGAACAGTGGAGTGGTCATATAACACAGCATTGAATTGTGGACATGTGATAAAATTGAATGCAAACTATGATAAAATAACATTAACATTTCCTTACACACTGCGCGCATCACATTCTGATAGTGGAATCTTTGGCATCAACTAGTGAGCCTAATATATTATACAAGTACTAACATGACTTGAAAATTATAGGAATTAGAGAAGCATAAATAATATAGTTGACACACATAAAGCTATACACAGTAAGAGTATAGTAGATCTGTAAACTATGTGCTTTTCCAACAGGTAATGCTCTTCCAGAAAAAATTGTGTACTGTACACCTACAGTACGTGACTAGTGCACTAGCAAGTACAGCATGAAAACACACACAAATGCAATATTCTTGTACAGATAACTATGAATGTAAGTGTGCAGGGACGCTTTTGTTTGTGTGTGTGTGTGTGTGTGTGTGTGTGTGTGTGTGTGTGCGTGTGTGTGTCTGTGTGTGTGTGTGTGTGTGTGTGTGTGCTCTTAGGCCCGGTGCATAACACACGGGCGGAGCATGAAGGATAGCCTTTATATCGGCGCACCTGACTTGGCCGTTATCCCAACTGGGGAATATATAGGTTAGCAGGCTGTTGGGTAGAAATGTAAGAATATGCAGGCAAAACATTCTTAGAATCATGTGGCAGCGCGGACAAAAGAGCACAGGCCACTGTGGGCGGGGGCCACGGCTCAGGCCATGCAGGCTGAATCCTTCTTGAGTAGGTTAGTGACCGGGTCTGGCGAGCCAACCCCTGGTGACCCACGGGCCCAGCTGAGACTACTCAATTAGTTGCAATAACTGCAGCTGTTCTATACCTGAATGTATGCAAGCATGCATAAAATAATATATCGCTGTTAACATAATAATAATGAAGGGCCCAACGGAAGAAGTTGATAAGTCCATTTTTCAACAAGTCCTTTTTTCCTCGGTTTTGCGTTAGATTCATATGTACTTTGCTAGGATATTACACTTTTTTCAGTTTATTACCAGCAAAGCCTGTCTCATACACAATTTCAGAATACAAAAAACAACAAAGGGCATGTGTATCTATAATTAAATAGGGGAATAGAAGGAATAGGTGAAAACGGACTTATCAACTTTTTCCGTTGGACCCTTCATATTATTATTGATTTAATATGATCACACATACATACCCAAAATGAATGGCTTCCTTTCCTCATGCAAAACATAATTCCTAAAATGTACTAACACCATGGTACATAGCAGTATATTATGTGGGTGATATTCTTTACCATTTCCCGTTCTATATACAGGCCCTCCTTCCTGCCCTACCATGACCACTGCGGCTTGGATTGCAGATTTTACAGCTGCTAATATAACCTGGTCACAACCCACCATCCATCTAGTCACATCCACTGCAGTCACCTTCTGTCCTACATCATCACCAAACTGTGGGAATAGTGTGACTTGTACCAGTCCATGTACTATCGGTGGACTTGATCCTTGTGTGAACTACAGTGTTACTGTTACTCCATCTAACAACTGTGTAAGTGCTACTGGATGTATGATGAATATGGTAGATATATAGCCTTTGTCAAGGTAAGTACAGATGATTTTTCATGCATGAATGATCGAAGTATTTCCTTTGATGAACATCAGTCTCAATTCTGTTCATACATTAAAAACATGCAAAATTTACTGTCTGTGTTTACTATAATATTATAATAATCATGATGACACTATTGAACATTAATTGAGCTGAGAAAGGCCTCCACAATCATTATGACACCATCATATGGGATGACTAGAATTTTCTTACTACACTGCCCTCCAAAAGAAAGTTAGCAGTGACGCCATGGTGGAAATTTGTGGCGACAATGAGCACAGTAAAGAGGACTGATGAATACTGGTGAATAACTATTACTATCTGTGCCTGAAATGTTGAGGAATATTAGACAATTGTCAAAAATGGCTTTTCTCCTCCTTAACAATTAATATGCTTGAATAAGTTCAAAAGTGCTGTCAATAAGATCATCGCGAATTGTGTACATATTTCGATCCTCTCACTATATAAAACAAAACACTGCCACAGTTCATCATCGTAGGTTCTAGGACAATCATCTTCAAGTTGAATCAAATGTGTCGAAACATCCCAACATACTCCTCAAGATTAAAATCAGCAAGTTCTGCAGTCCTCGTATAACTGATTCTATTTGTCGCTCTCACCGGCAATATTTTCATGCTGAAGTTTAGCATAGTGGAGTAAGAAAAATGATAGATAACGTTATGTTGGTGTGAAATGTGATCGTTTGGGTAAGTAAAAGCAAATAATTGGTTCTCTAAAAGGCTCAGCTGAAACATTATGGTTCAGTGTCAACTGCACCGCGCTTTTGTCCCCCTTATCATGTACCGAAAAATTGTCCCTGAACTGAACAGAACACCCTATAAGTATATGCCTATAAAATGCATGGGCTTTTGAGAATGCAGGAAGCCTAAGTGTAGCGCTGTTGTTGTAAAGTATCTAGCAACCTGTGCAAATTCACGAAAATTCACGAAGACAGTATCCGAATTTGTGTAACACCTTCGCATTGGAGTACTTTCATCTCTGACGACTTTGGCGTTTCAAAACAGCACAAGCCGGCTCTTTAGCAATGGGAATGAAAGAAATGCTATCGAAGACAGCATACATTAATATATCTTTCGAAATTTAAATTCTTAAATACAATTTTGAGTAGCTTTTTGAGCAGACATGCATGTCACTTGTTCCATCCACTCTCCCTTCCACAGTTATTCCTGCTTGTCCTATATAGTGATATCAATGTTCTTGAAGGAGATCTTTGTGATAGTGTTTAACTTAATGTAACATGGACGAGTAGTCCGTCACAAACGTCTGCTACCATCACCTACTGTCAAGTGTCACCAGAAGGGAGTTGTATGAGTGTGGTGTGTAGTAGCAGTCCATGTACCATTCAAGGTGTGCGTCGTGACAGAGAATATGAGTACACAGTCCAACCAACCAACATCTGTGGAAGTGCTTCAGGATGTACTAGAAACATGTGACAGTTACTTTTGCTCTAGGTGAATTTAA
>CAUJGJ010000087.1:1596600-1606600 GCA_963170055.1 Halisarca cf. caerulea
CTTAATAACTCAACGATAGGACAAGGCTTATGTGATCATCGCTATATAAAGCATGCATATATGGACATGAATTCGTATAGGATACGTAAGTGCATGACTATTAACAGATTATAACTTAGTATTTTTCAATCATTATATTGCAAAGCCACACCACTGTGTAGCTAGGGCTGCAGGATTGAGTTTGTACGTAGGAGCTCTTCTCCTCTCCTGCTCTCCTTTTATTGAATCCCAGAGACAGTGTAAACTGCTACAAACTACACACTGTCAGACCCCCTTACCGACAAATCAGAGGGTATTGCTCCTTCGGCCATGTTCCTTACCCACACTGCAGCACACTTCATGTCACAGCTCTGAGATATGTAAAGCCTATCATCCAGAGAACAGATGTAACGACATTTTCATGCAAGTAACACATCAACACAGTGCCTTTTGCATTGTGGCATGCATGCAGCAGAGTAAATGCATGCATGTAGCAACTCCAACATGTCCACACTTACTGAGTGTGCACACAGTGACATAAGCCACCCCTATGTACCTCTTCCTCCTTGTTTACCCATGCTCTCTGAACACATCACAGCAGGTACCTTCCTAGAACCTCACACACCAGCAATGGCCCACATGTGTTATGCTCAGCAACAGCTGCTAAGCATGGTCATTTCCTTAAAAGCTCTATACCCAATAATCTCAGCCGCTTGTCTCATCATGAGTGCTGGTGTTGTCACCCCAAAAACTGTTGTGCTGCAGTTGATCAATCTTCTTACCCAGCAACCATGCACATAGACACTCACTGTGTTGGGATAAACTCCGTGATAGTCCAGTTTCCTGGCTTTCTTGGTTTGATTTTTCCACAAATACGTACATCACTCATTCTCTGATATATACAGTGAATGTTGTCCATGAAATCTGATTCATCATGATATTATTATTACATTGCTATGATACTTAATATTGTGGAATATTGACTATATGCATGCATGTATTTCACTGTTATGTGTAACTTCTACGCTGAATATGTGGATTGCTTTACTCACTGATATGTTAATACTCCTCTTCCCTCGTCTGTAGGTAATTTAGCTACGATAGTCGTCCCATTCCGTTTCCTCCTCTATAGGCATTCCTTCCTGCCCTACCATGATCACATCAACTAGGAATGAAGATTTTACAGCTGCTACTGTAGCCTGGTCCCAACCCACAACCTATCCAGTCACCTTCTGTCCTACATCATCACCAAACTGTGGGAGTAGTGTGACTTGTACCAGTCCATGTATTATCAGTGGACTTGATCCTTGTGTGAACTACAGTGTTACAGTTACTCCATCTAACAACTGTGGAATTGCTACTGGATGCACTATGAATACTCTAGATAGCCTTTCTCAAGGTCAGTACGGCTGATCGGTTCACGGACTGTATGAGTATTAACAAGCATCACTTCTGTCCATGACGATCACTATTGTGTACAATAATCATGACAATAGTGTTCTGAATGATGAAACTTTCCACATTGAGCATATTTTTCAATAATAGCCATCAATTGATTGTATTATGTATATTATGCAGTTAATTTAATACATTTGTGTACATATACAGGAGGAAGTGGTGTGATGTGGTGTGTGTATGGAATGCACATGCATAAATGTGTGAATGACATTGATAAACTGTCATTCGTATGTGTACCTCCTATTGGACAGATTGAGTGTATACATGTAACTTTTAAGCAAGCCCTGAGGTGATTTTGAAAATTATGTGGTAAGTTGTGACAGATGCGGAAGCCTTTCTTGAAACAGAAAATGTGCTTAGTAATGTATAATTTATCTACCTTTCCATTAAGTTCCTATCATTGACAAGCTCGCAGATTGTCAATGAATGTGGTTTAGGTGATGACCAGTTCATAGCACGCACTAGTACTGACAGCTGTACAGGCCCAATCAGGTCGATTTTTGTAAGTGCTCAAGTATTCTCACTTCCGTGTTACATAGCACGCACTAGTACTGACAGCTGTACAGGCCCAATCAGGTCGCTTTTGTAAGTTCTCAAGTATTCTCACTTCCGTGTTACAGTAATGGGCATGCATTTAGTTGTAATCCTCGATCTTGGTACAATTGGTGATTATTATTATTATATATTATATTATATTATATATTATTATTATAATATAGTATATATTATACCGTATCTGCCCAAATTCTTGCAGGATGAAACTTTCGCGGATTGCCGATTTTTCAATATTTTTGCGGTTTTTATTTTAGTGGATCCCCCTTCAATCCTTCCATTATTTGACCTTTTACTGGCTTAGACTTCGTTAGTTTGCGGATGAAGAGAAACGAGCAAAGGTGCTGCAGTTACAGTGCTTCTTCACGACTCCTGTTCTTTTGACGGCCATCTTGATCATTGCACAAGAGCTCAACCTAAATTTTCGCAGGCTTAGAATAATATTATTTGCACATGGCTTCCACCCCATGAAAACTGCAAACGTTTCATCCCGTGAAAATTTGAGCACATACCGTATAATCATTAGTCTATATTGCATACTGACTGCATAAATATATGTACCGTATATCGGGAATAGAATGCGAAATTGTGGTTTTTGACGACAATGCAATGTTTTCACACACATTCAGTAATCTAACTTTATACTTTGCTGTGTCGTGCACCTGCTCGCGGTGATGAGTATTCTTAACCTTTTCAATCCAATGAATGCTATTCCAACAGCTAAGGATGCAATTTCTCTATCATGAAGGAAAGACTAATCACTGCCACCCGAGTATTACCTTTCCTGACGAATTTGATGTTTATCACACAGCCAACCACTGGGCAATTGAAGAAACATGCGTTTGATTCACAAAGAGAATCCTCAAAAACTGTACATTGTGAAGATTCGCAAGCAGATGGAGAGTCCTGACCAGTCAGCTCTGCTGATCATGGGTAGGTTTAGAGGTCAGATGAGTGCAGTACAGAGTGATTTAGATGAAAATACAATTCTTAGACTAGTTGTTACAATATCAGCAGGTACAACAGACAAGCTACAGCCACTTGATGTTACTGTTAATAAAGCTGCTTTTTCCATGATCGTTTCTACCAGTGGTATGCCCAGGGAGTCATGGAACAGTTTAAGGACCAAGGGGACACTCAATCTGGTGATGTCAATATTAACATGAGTACAGTTGTCATGAAGGAGCTTGCATGGAGCCAAGTGGCACGCTACCTTGTATGACAACTTTATAGGCCGCCCAGAACTGATTACCAATTGGTTCAAGAAATGGCAGGCATTGTGAATGCATTGGAGGCAGGAGAACATTCTGATGAAGACCCCTTTGCAGATAATAGATTAGTCTGAAGCTAGCAACTTCCAGTATTTCATCTCAACAATAACTGATACCGTGAACACGTTGTCTATTAACATTGCTGTCATATTACCCATATTGTATACATGTAATGAATTCCGTGTAGTGTATATACCATGATTTATTATGCCCAATTATGTTCATCATAAGTGAGGCTGCTTTCGTATTCTTTTAACCGCATTCTTCTTTTTGGACACAAATCGCAATCTATTAACCTCGCATTCTATTCCGATATAATAATTATGGTAATCCACTGCTGATACTCAGATATCATCTCAACATGCCTTCTTTTATTACTTCATATACTGTGTTATCATACACCCAAATTGTCAATTGATATAAGAAAAAATAATATCTCTGATATTTATCCCATTCCATTCCTTGCTCAATACATAGGCACTCCTTCCTGCCCTACCATGACCACATCACGTAGGAATGCAGATTTTACAGCTGCTACTGTAGCCTGGTCACAACCTGCTAGCCCTCCACTAGTATCCACTGCAGTCACCTACTGTCCTACATCATCACCAAACTGTGGGAATAGTGTGAACTGTACCAGTCCGTGTACTATTGGTGGACTTGATCCTTGTGTGAACTACAGCATCACCGTTACTCCATCTAACAACTGTGGAATTGCTACTGGATGTACTGTAGTTAGCCCTTCTCAAGGTCAGTGCAGATGATTATTCATAGAGAAGTATGGCCTTAATTGGACAAATGTCAGCTCTATCCACCAGAAGTAATAGCTGTAATAGTTGGGCTAATATAAGAATGCTCCATTATGGCCATCACATTTGTGGTGTGACAGAATTTTCTTAGTCTATATATAATAATAGTACTTTGCTAGTATTCCTGGTCCAGTCACGGTTCAGTCCTGTCAGTTAGTTTTTTTACCCATATATATATATATATATATATATATATATATATATATATATATAACCAAATTGGATACACTTTCCAATAAACTGATCACCAGTACTCTATCTATCTATACCTCCCTCAGGTATTCCTTCTTGTCCCAGGGATATCAATGTTGTTGAAGGAGATCTTTGTGATAGTGTTAATGTTACATGGACGAGTAGTCCTTCACAAACGTCTGCTACCATCAACTACTGTCAAGTGTCACCACAAGGGAGTTGTATGAGTGTGGTGTGTAGTAGCAGTCCATGTATAATTCAAGGCATGCGTCGTGACAGAGAATATGAGTACACAGTCCTACCAGCCAACGACTGTGGAAGTCCTTCAGGATGTACTGGAAGCACAGTCGCTTTCGCTCTAGGTGAATTTGGTAGTGCTGTATGCATATACACACACTCAACCTCTGAGTCTTCAAAATTTGAACTATGTAGGCATCAATAATGGTCATATTAAGTCCACCTGTTTTGTATCGTAACGTAAGACTTTTCTTGCTATAGATCTAGGACATTAATTTTCTTTGAACTTTGTGTATAGAATGTACAAATAACACGCATACAGTAGTCTCCAGTAGCCCGATCATGGTACTCAATTCTCCCATCCATGACTGCTGCAGTAATTGTTTGTTACACTCCTACAGCTAAATGCAATGTGTGTACAACACCTCAAAGTGCCAGCATCACTCCAACAGCTCTGGCAGCTGTTGTACCATCAGTTGTACTGATACTTACCAACATCATAAGTGTAGTGGTTGTCTTCTTCTTGACAAGACACTGTTACCAGAACACATCTAAGATGAGTTCTCCAGTAAAGCATGAAGATGTCTATGATCAAGTGCAAGGAGGGAAGACTTATAAAGACATTACAATGACTGACAGTCCAGCTTATGGTCCGGTCACGTAGTGCTAGAAATTACATAAATATCTAATGCATGATGTTTGTGATGGTATAAAGTGCAGGAAGTGTGAGTATAGTTTTTCATAAACAATATATTATATTTAATTTATTATGTTCACTAAATATGTATAATTTAAAATATATTTGTGCTTACTCTCATAATTAGATTTGCTTACCAATTGCTAATGCATGCATGCAGCTAGGTTTATATAGATACACCCACCCTCAAGTGTACACATCAGGCCGGGTTCTATCTTTATATTATTATATATTATAATATGCGTGCGTGCGTGCATGTGTGTGTGTGTGTGTGTGTGTGCATGTGTGTGTACATGTGTGTGTGCTCGTACAGATATACAATTATGGAATGCAGGACTGGAGAGATCTAGGGAGATGCCCCCTAGGTGAAATTTGAGTTTTTAGGTTAGGCCAGGTAAAGTTAATTCTGAGTTTATCGTTTCTGCTGGCATGTGTTTAGGCTTACACCTGCATGACCTATATACTTTCATTATAATTCAATTGTGGTTATCAAAGATGAGTCTAGCCACTACTACTTTACATGTGGTTTTCATTCATAATATTTCTGTTTAAATATGTGATTTGTAATACAAATGTACATATTATGCAGTTGTTTAGTATAAATATACATTTATATAGAACAATAATATATACATATTATGTAGCATGTATTTGTCTTAGATCAAAATTAGTGATATAATACCCTCATTTGTTTCTTCATTATAATAATAATATTGTTTGTATTAAGGCTTTATTATATATAACGACCTTAGAGTACAATATGTGTTTTTATATACTAAGTACATCTCAGTACATTGTCAAATGAATAATGAAAAATGGCCACCTTTCCCCATGTTTAGAAGGCTTGATGATAAATTGAGAATCAAATTTGCCTAGCCTTACGTACAAGGTTGTATTTGAGGGCATTTTCGATCATTCAAGATTGATATTCACACTCACGTAGGGGCTCTCTATAGTAATTTGTATTGCAGTAGGGATTGAAGCTGGGAGTTTAGGGTGGAAACCAACCCCCCACCCTGCCACTGGACAGAACCCTGCACACACAAACACACACATACACACACACACACACACACACACACACACACACACACACACACACACGCACACACACACATTCCATAATATTATTATAATTATGCATGTATATTATCATATGTCTAATATAAATTGTGCAGTTTTATACAATTATATAAGCATGTTCATACATAATTATGGGTATAGACTGTCAATTTCACAAATCTATTATATTTTGCATGTGGGTGCATTTAATCGAAGTCTTTCAATGTAGTTCGATGCACGACCCCCGTCTCTTGGTACCTTTTGCCAGATTTATACAATTTATATGTTCCACTGCATACCTGTAACAGGACATTCACAGTGACTTTAGGTGGATATATTATCATATAATAATAATATACTGGGTTAGATAATAATATTATATAACCCAGTATTAATGGTCATACAAGAATATATAGAGCCAATTTTGCATGTACTTTCTAAATGCATACTGGACTGGTATATAAGTCATGATCAACAAGCAAAGAAGGAGGTTATTCTTAGTTCTATTCAGTGAAGCACACTGACAGTGTTGTCTGTGGGAAGGTTAGAAGTAATTGAGATGCACACAATGAAAAATCAAACAGTTCCATACTTGTGTATGTTTATCACATTACATAGTTTTCTATGTACTTGAGTGACACTTCTCTAGCTATGTAACCAGAGCCTCGATCAGTAATTCAGTTGTACTTTCCAAACTGGCCATACAACATGATCCCAAAAGTCACACACTTGTTGAAATGGACCTATTCCAGCCACCTCTGCAATCTGACCGAATTATCTTGACCAAAAGGTGGTTTGATTAGTACAAAGTTTTCACGGTTGCAATAGCATTTTCTGCTAGATAATGCCGGGTGAGACTTGAGTAGTAAGAAATCCGTGATGGATTTGTTTGAAAGTTGAGGATCAGCAACAACCTTAAAACTAAGGTTACAGTGGTACTCAGCAATTAAATGAGCTTCACATGACCATTAGCCACACCATGCAGTCATAGACAATGTATGTAGTGATATGACGCAATTAATGTTTTTTCACTGATCATCACATTTGGTGCTCAGTGCCAATGCTACAGAATATAATGGATGTTTGCAACTGTGTCTGATTAGACTAGCATACACAGTCTGTTGTAGCTCAAACCATAGACACTATACTAGCATAGAGTTTCTATGCTCACAACCTAATCTCTCTTGGCCCGGCCATTTTTAATTGGGTATGACGTTATGGTTGGTGACAAGGCAAGAAAGGAATTTGCAGTCTGGCATGTCAAGGTAAACTGATGGTTACATGAAAAGAAAGGGAATAAGCGAAATAAGTACAATAGGTCAAAAAAAAGGTTCAGACTATAGACCAAGTTCCTCCATTTGCAAGAGGAATATGCAAATGGCGGAATTCGGTCAGGCCACGCCAGACTACGTAGCATTTGCGGGTATTCGCTGGTTTGGTTTATCTCTCGCAGACCAGATTCTATAGTTGCTGTGAAAATGGGAAAACGAAATGCTAGCGTAACTTGTATATATATATATATATCCTATCTCTTTCTTTTTGTTGTTTTCGAAGTGGAAGGTAGGTTCACAGATCGATATACACGTTTTACCGAATACCTAGCTGTGAAGATCTCTTTTCGTCTCCGTCTTGTTGTTACTATATCGTTACAGAGATCTCTTCTATTCATTTCAGCTATCTTCAGATGCATATTATGTAAAGGTGATCCTTTGATAATTTGATACACGATAATTCGCATATTGCTAATGAAGATTTGGTATACTAGTCCTTACGCAAAAATAGTACCAGATGAGGTCATGTTTCAGACTGAAACGTGACTGATAAACACTATATTAGATGATGTGATATTACACTCGTATGGTCTTATTTGTAGTACTGGTAAATGTCTGTCTGTATACGGTGACTATTATACTGTAACTGTTACAGTTGCAACCGCTATATACTTTTATGACTCTGCTCTGATGTATTTTAGGTACTCTTACTCCAAATGGCGCAGTCTCACTCGATTGTGGTAGTCAACAGACATTCACTTGTAGCGTAACAGGACCAGCAGCTGTGTGGACTATCACTGGATTGAGTAACATAACTGCTGTGTGGACCGGTGGACAGTTAGCAGCCAACAACAATGCCAGGATTACTACTACTGACACGGGTGGTCTCACTCAAACCTCTACCATCACTATCACTGGGTTTACTACAGCAGACGATGGAGGAACTGTTCAGTGTATTAATCTTTTTAATGTACTTGTTGAGGGAATGGCTACTATGTCCGTAGGTTAATACATGGTAATAGCATTACTGAATGAAGTGAAGAATTTACATGAGTCATGCAGTGTTAGAAATAATAGGCAGCATTAATGCATTTTCCAACCATTTTGACATTTTGTCCGACCCAAAAAGGTTTAAGTCAGACATTTGGCTGAGCGCTACCTATAATGTTCATTTAATACACACACACAGTGCAAGTTATTTGTACTGAGAATGTCTACTTATGCTATCATTATTAAATTTTGTTGATGCACAACAGTTACTACTGACAGTGGCACATATTATGTGGTTATTAAAAATATGACTCTGAACAAAAACTATGATGCTAGGACAATTGTCCATCCACCACTTGCTCCTTATTTCTATTGCTGATCATGCATATACGAACAATATTATGGTTTCCTGAACCTGTATAGAATCACACTGGTAATGTTTTAGTATATACTGTGAAAGTCTTTTCTCTGCTTCTGGATTTCTCTTGTTTTTGTCAAGTTTCAACCGAAGCAGAGTATATAGGGTAGTGACTTTATAGTTTGTAGCAAACCTGTATTAGATATGATTGTATACTCATTCTTATAACATCGTGTAATAGTATTATACATATATATGTGTACCTCCAGTAAATTTATATGAACCTTTAACTGATGTAAGGTTGTCTAAAATATAATAATAAATTGTTCAAGATGTAATTTAAAGATGATTTAGAATACATCATGACAACTATAAAGGATATATGGAAGCCTTGCTTGAAACAGAAAATTTGCTTGGTATAATGTGTGGAATATAGTATCCTTAAATACAATCAACTTACCTAGCTCGGAGATTAAATGTTGAGGTTTACTTGATCACCAGTTGGTAGCATACATGTTCTGATCAACAGCTGCACTTAATTGGCTTTTATAAGCTATATGTATCAGTATATACATGCTAAATGATTACTGCTTGCAATCATTGTAAAGACTATAATATACGAAGTATTAACCAGATCGTAGGATCTCTTCTTATCTCCTGCCCTACTCTACTCCTCTTTGTTAACACAAACAACAATACTAATTTACCACACATGCAGTCAGACACCTCTGGCTATAACCCACAGGCTATATAAGGTGCCCTATATCCTTTGCCTACATTCAGCACACACTGCCTCACTGCATCACACACAGTCACATGCAGATCATGCAGGTTTGAAACAGAGCTTATCACCCACACATGCATGTGGGCACAGCTGCAGTTAGCATTCCCATACAGTAACATAGATCAGCACACTACCATCAAACCATCATATACATGCACTTTTATACTTGTGTCATACGCAGCAGCTGCAATGTCTGTCATGCTTATGCACTCCTTTTGTTAACTGCTCTAAAGGTACGCATTCCATTCCAACAGTATTGTTATCTTTTAATGGAGTGCTGATTTTAACAGCTGCTACAGTAACTGCAACCTGGTCACAGCCTGCTTGTATGGCCTCCAGT
>CAUJGJ010000087.1:1611600-1636600 GCA_963170055.1 Halisarca cf. caerulea
ACAAAATTAATGCATTTGCATGCAAACTAATGCACATGCACACACACATACATGCACCCACACACACATAAATACACACACAAGACATACACACACACAACCCCCACCCCACGCACAAATACACACACATATCATGTATGCACACACACACACACACACACACACACACACACACACACACACACACACACACACACACACACACACACACACAGACACACACACACACACACACACACACACACACACACACACACACACACACACACACACACACAGAAATGTCCTACCTACTTGCCTATCTACTAAATTAGGTATACAAAGTGCATAATAAAATTGACTATAGGAAATGTAACCACGACAAACATTTTATACATTAATTTTACTTGCCATGGAACATGCAGGCATGCAGAGCTTTAACTATTGCTAGCATCTCACTTTTGTTTTTGAAGCAAAACCATCTTATTGTGACTGCCAAAACCAAGATTAAAATTAAGCCCACAGGTATGACAAGGACCAGTGCTGCTAAACCAGAAAGATCCAATTCCTTTCCATTTACTACAGCAGGTGGCATTTCTGATGCTATTGAACAGTCTACATTGAAAGTAAATCATAATAATATTATTGCATCAATTACACATGCACATATTAGTAAATAGTATAGGGACTGCTTAGTTTGCGAAAATAAAATCCGAATTCTGTAATCGTGCACATATAATACGAGAAATATACGCCCATTGAAACTTAGCATCTATAACAATAAAATTTAGTGAAATTCATCAAATTGAATTTTATTCCAGAGATAAACTGGATTCAAGCGATCCTCCTGATATTTTATCTGAGAACAAACACTTCATTATTACACCAAATCCTGATGTAAATGCACATTGTCTAGGGTATTAGCAGTATACAGTATTTAATTATATTAAGGAAGACTTCATTACATTTAAAATGATATTATTCGATTTAGAGTAAAATATCAATGATCGGTCACCGTGTATGTTCAGACAGTGTATCACTATAACCTGTGAGCGAATTGGCTAATGTCTAGTATGAACTACAAGCATACATCTTCCAAACAACTATCTACTCCAAAGAAATGACATTACTCTTAACCGTGCTGAGCTCTGATCACAGAAACCAGCTGATCGAAACCATCAAATATCGGGCAAACCAATCTACTATCAGTCGTCCATGCACTGATGCTTATCAGATAAGCAAGTGATACAATTATACAACCTTTGTAACTGTATTCAAGAGCAGTACATGTGCGCTCAGGAGTCGATGCGATGTAGCTTCTAAACTTGGGTTGTGTATAGTTGCACAGGTGCCATGACAAAAAATGGCCATTACTTTGCAATTGTACTGCAAGATTATGTGTAAGCAATCATTGCAGAGATTGCCAATATCTAATGGATGGTACTACATGACCCAAGTTTAGAAGCTATATTGCATTGACTACTGAGCACAGAACTACCAAACATAATTCCTCAGTTCAAAGAACACATGTACCACTCTCAAATACTGTTACAAGGCCTGTATCACGCACTTATCTGAGAAGTATCAGCCGACGGCCAATAGTACATTGGTTTGCTAATCTTTGATGTTTTTGGGTCAGTTGGTTCTGCGCTCATGGCTCAGCAGAGATAAGAATAAAATCGCTTCGTTGGAGTAAATAGTTGTCTGAAGTGTCTGTGTGCTATTTTTTTAATTTAGCCAATTCGCTCACAGGTTTTAAAAATACAGCATCTGAACCTACATGGTGACCGATCATTGATGTTTTACTCTACTACAGAACAGTAATATGCAAAATTGTGTCATATTCCTGACTTTTAGGATGGGCAGGTTGGAATACCGAAGTGAACCTTTTCTGTCAGCGAAATGTTTCCATTCTATATACAATGTCACCTTACCTACGTGAATAATGGTGTCTTTGCGAACTACAGCTCTAGTAGCTTGCTCGCAGTTTCTTCTCTTTTTTGGATGAATACACTGAACAATTCCTCCATTGTCAGCTTCACTAAACCCAGTGATAGTGATGGTAGATGACTTGAAGATATATGTGTCTTTGCTATGTATCCTGGAATATTTTTTTTTAAGTGTCATCGCAGTTGCATTGCTTTCATTTATTCCTTTCAATCCACTGATAGCCCACCAAACTGGAAACTGTTGACAAGCTGCACTGCAAGTGAACGTTCTATTACCACCGCACTCTGGTGTGACAGTAGTATTTGTTCTCATTGAGCCTGAACACGTAGCAGTGAAAAGGATACATATAAGCCAAAAACATCTACCTGTAATCCACCACAGACGCAGAATGTATGGCATGTAAGCTGAACCTCTTATTATGTGTGGTTAGTTCAGATTCTCAGATGGTACCTCACCTGCCACACTGAAAACTATCAAAGTAGTGAGTTGACTCAACCAAAACTTGGACATCTTCTAATTCCTCTCTAACAGTTGACATCCGTTATGGTATACACTGTGTGCAAAGTGGCACTCCACAATGGGCATTCAGAAGAATAGTACAGTATTCATACATTGCACTGCAATGTACATAATAGGTAAACTGCATGTTATATTATTATTATGAGTATAATTTAATATAGTCAGTGCATACCTCTGATGTGTACTTACACACGTGCACTTCAGCAAATGTGACGCTCTAATAGAAAATGGTGCCCTAATGGAATATAGACTCCCAAACAACCCGGCTGTGCAGCTCCTAATTGATTTGCACATTTTAAAGTGTTTACTCCTGTGTGAACATAACTCTTGGTGTGAATTTGTTAATGTAATTGAAATTATTCATCTCTCTGTATACTATAGCTACATAAACAGTGCTAAACGCAATAGGAATACACACTTTGTATGAATAATAGAAGCCATATAGTTGAACTACGGTATGTATGTGGGGAGGGGTCTGCAGTATAGCGTGTGATGGAGTGCAAGACTATTCACGGCCCATGAACCACGGGAGATTGACCAAGACAAAGTTCCTAGAACAGCAGCAGGTGCCATTTGAGACTTATTCCTACACCTTCATTTCACCAAAGAACAAACAAAATCGGTTGACAGGAGAACATCAATGACATGTTAATGCATGTCAGAAAGTTAATCAATCCCATCACTCCTTATTTGTTTGTATGAGTCTCATGATCAGGGATCAAGAAACACAATGTTCCTAAAATCCAAACTAACCCCGAAGGGGCATCCTCTCCCTGCTAAATAGTACAAAATGCATGTACAAACTTTGCCCATTATCACTGAGTATGTACTTATATATAAGTGAAATTGTACACACTCAAGATTCAAGGCTTAATATACATAAAAGCATCCTTAAATGTCCTCATAATCCGTGTTTAGTATTATTAATAATGAAGATAATGTCTTGTTTTTAATTGTCTTGTAGCAATTATAATATTATAATAATGGCAATACTATTACATATTATTTATCTTTAGGTAAGTCAACAACTTTTCTATTAATTTCAATATACATCTACAGTGGTAGAAATAGCATTTGACGTTTGCTAGGACAAACGGCTGACCCAGAATTATATTGGTAGGACATTTTGAAAATTGGTCAGCCATTTTTGGTCATCAGTGATTTTGTAATGCACACAATGGAATCTCTAACACTGAACCATATGGGATTGACACAATGAATTGTTGCTTGACTGTAATAGCCCAGTATTGGAGGCTTGGGTCTCAGTTTCAGTAGTTATGAGGATTTCGTATATAGAGAAGTGTTGGTCAGCCAAATGGCTGACCCAACTTGATTTTGGTCAGCCATATTCATGTTTTGCTCGGAAAATGGCAGATGGCAGACTGATATTTCTAGCCCTGCATCTATAACGGTTATTTACTAATGGATACTTGACACAAAACCGCTGCATATTCTATAATGCAAGTACACGTACATTCATGTATGATACACATGCACACATGCACTACACTTACATACGTATATATATTATATTATATGATACACATGCACACATGCATGCACACACACAAACATACATGCACACCTACATACACACACACACACACACACACACACACACACACACACACACACACACACACACACACACACACGCATATTACACATATCCACACACACATATTCTTGAGTACACACACACATGCACACACACACACACACACACACACACACACACACACACACACACACACACACACACACATATTATATATTACACGTATCCACACACACATACGCACACACACACATGCACACACACACACACACACACACACACACACACACACACACACACACACACACACACACACACACACACACACACACACACACACACACTAACACACATACACACACACACACATATTACACATATCCACATACACACACGTACTCTTATATATGTACACACACACATGCACACACACACACACACACACACACACACACACACACACACACACACACACACACACATGCACACACACACACACACACACACACACACACACACACACACACACACACACACACACACACACACACACACACACACACACACACACACACACATATTATATATAACACGTATCCACACACACATACACACACACACACATGCACACACACACACACACACACACACACACACACACACACACACACACACACACACACACACACACATATTACACATATCCACACACACACATACTCTTATATATGTACACACACACATACACACACACACACACACACACACACACACACACACACACACACACATACACACACACACACACACACACACACACACACACACACACACACACATGCACACACACACACACACACACACACACACACACACACACACACACACACACACACACACACACACATACACACACACACACACACACACACACACACACACATACACACCACAACACACACACTATAATATTGTGATAGTCCTCATGTTGTACTATACTACAAAATACAAAAGTAATTAATAATTCATTAATTGTATGACCGACACTATACTATGTCATGATGTATATCATGTTCATAAGTTGAGAACTCCTGACTTGGTGAGTACAATCTATTACTACCTTAGTTCTACTGCTAAACTACTGTAGTGTACTCAACAGAACCTCCATTGCCATTGATGTAAATGTTCCCTGCCTTGTGTTCAGACTGTTTAGAATGGTCCACATTAGCATAAGTGACCTGGTCAAGAGACAGTCAAACACAAGCTCTTATACATTACTATTGAAAAGTTATGACTGAGTATGAATTCGGACACTTGTCCAGTTGGGCTAAAAGTAATACAGAACTTTTATATATGAAATTCAGTGGCAGTACAGTGGATCCTTCAATAGTGGTACAAGTATACAATGGCAAAATAAAGGATATAGCATAAAAAACCTCTCTACAGAGGACATCACTTGCAGTCCCAGTACCATTCTAACAATACATTTTGAACCTTCCGAAGAGGAAAACCTCTCCACAGAGAACAAATTAGTTGTATATATACTGTCCCAAAGAGTCGTGTATTCGGAGGTTCCACTATAGGCATTAGAATAATACTAAGTACACTCAAGTCTTTTGTATACCTAAAAACAGGCAGTGCGCATGCTATATAGTCATGTGTTCCTCTGCGACTACAAAATATTCTAATTGGATTATTTATGCTGAAACAACATATTGCTAGAAATCACACAAACAAGAGGATTATTAGTATCCAATAGTGAAAGTTTAGATACTAATGTTGTTATTATAAATATGTTTTTTGGCTCAAAATGATCAAGAATCATTTAGATTTCTGCCTTTTCTACTGAAAGTTCTTTGTATGTCCAAATTAGCTAGTGGTTAACGTTTTTCTAGCTTTTTGAAGACCTTACATTGATCATGTTTACCGGAAATGTAGCATTAGTAGTAGCAACCACGTCTGGTATATAACCTTACAAAAACAAATAAAAAATCTTTATAACGGTGATACCAATTAACTGAATCATAATAATAATTTCAAATATATTACTTGTTATACTGTACATAAACCAAATATTCTGCTCACCCCATCTCTTGTCTCCTCTGTGCGCTTGTCCTCCAATTCCTGGGCATTGGGTACATTTACATATTGTGATGATTCCAATGGCTTTTAAGAATTGAGCAGAATGAATGACAGCACACACATAATAAATTATGTTTATTACCAAAATGGTATATTAACATACTTGTCAGATGCTACAACTGATCTACCGGTACCTGCATGATTAGGTGAAAATTAAGAAAGAAAGAGGGAATTTAAGGGATACCCAAAATATGTACATACAGTGAACATAGTATATATGTCCGCATTGCATGAAACACACTAAATCCAACACTCATTGGGCATGCAGGAAAATGTGTCGTGCTATAGACTCAAGGATATACCTCATATTATGATGGTCAGATTAGTACAGAATGTTTAATTGTATACAGTGAAACCTGCTGATCAGGACACGTACATCAAAATCTTAACACATGCACAAACATATTAGGCTGTGGTCTCAATTTTAAGTTCTCGTACACATTATATTTGGGCAACGCTGGAAAATCAGGCCACCTCTGTAATTTGGACACTTAATCTTGGTAGTCCCTAAGGTGTCCTCATCATACAGGTTCCACTGTTACGGTATTATATATATAAAATCACCAAATTGAATTGCAACAAGGTTGAGAGAGTGACTCTTTTCTTATGATGGTCAGATTGGAGAGAATGTCTTGATAATAGGGGTGTTGCAAGATGTATATAGTGGTTGTTTCCACACTGTAACTGTGATATCATTGACACCCTATACTACGTGGTATAGTGTGTCTATGGTGATATTAAGCAATGACTTGGTGCAAATGAATGGGGGAGGGGCGGTGGTGAGTTAACCAAAGGGTACTTGTATGCTCATTATATAAGCCCATTTTTGCCATTATAATAAAATTTATATCACAAGTACAGTGCTAGCTAATGAAATTGACATTGATTTGATTGTGCAAATGTAATAACACGGTTAGAATGGTGGAAGTCAGTACATGTTAAAAGTTCCTGATGCACGGACCTCCTATTTTTGCTTATCTCACCATTTTTCTTGCGACGTGAATATATGGTCATGATTGCCACAACTAGCAACACAATTGCGGCAAGAGGTATTAGCAGAACTAAAAATACCAATGGTAGTAAACCACTTCCCCTGTCAAGATCTGCATGAACAATATACAAAATATCTCAGTTTGCAAAGATACAAGGTGACATGAGACAGAAGCATCGATATTATACTTACCAGATTTAGTAGAAGAGGTATTTTGTACAGTAGAAGGTAGTACAGTGGAAGGACTACAGATGAGATTATCTATCAGTTTTAGGAACAAAAAGAACATCCAAATCGTAATAATTATTATTATATCCACTCCAAAAAGCAAATACAGTTTTATTTATTAATTTAATTTCTGCATTATGCACAGTGCTCAATATAATCAAATCACTCCTTGTTGTAATAGCAATAGTTTTGCTACCCATTTGGCAAGGACCACTACTTGAAGTCACTTTGATATGGTACTTAGTGTTCTGGCTCAGACCAGTGATGGTGCATGGACTGGTAGTACATTCACTTCAGCCCGATGATGGGGGACTGCACTCTACATTAGTGACAATGTCTGTCCTTGTACTTGATGAAATCCACTGTAAAGTGACATCACAAGACATTACAGTAGCACTGACATTCAAGTCTATCGGTTTAGTTCTGACTATGAACGGGAAATCATAATTCCTCATGAAGTTCAAAACAATTTAAACATACGCATACATCTATGTTCTCATTACGTCACACATATGCATGTCTGGTAATCTCTAATAATTATTATTTTTGGCTGTTTGTTGGGTTTTCTATCGAATACTTGATGCTAAACACTAAACTATACATGAAACACAGTCGACCCTTCCTGGTTACATGCATGTCTCATTGATTGTTATGTGATCATGATAATTATAAATGCAAGTATTGAGTTATTTGAGTATTATAAGTATTCATCCATGTTTGGATATAATGTGACAAAAAACTGTTTGCATAAAAATTATTAGTCTGTTCTCACTCACATACTTTCACACGAGCTTCTCGTCTCACAGTTTTCCTATTAATGCCCAGATAAAGGCATGCAACACTTCCACCATTGTCTGCTGCAGTGACCCCAGAAATGGTAAGTCTGCAATTCCGAGTTTCTCTTGTCAAGTCTGTTGTGGAAATCCTAGGGTTCCTTTTTGCTAGAGATATAGACGTTGTCAAGGCATCAGATATCCCATGTAGCTGGTGAGGTATTGCCGCAAGTAAACGTTACTGTACTACCGCAGGGTACTTTGGAATGTATCGTACCATCTACCAGAGGTACCTGTTTACCTATAGAAGGCAATATGTACTGTAGTCAATGAATAAGGGAATTTGTGTTCTATAATATAATCAAGGAAACTGTGTTCTTAAAATTTCTGCACAAAGGCACACCTGGCAATCAATGTTTGCTTCAGAGATTGTCAATGTCACACAAATTATTACATACATACTCACCTGTCACAATGTGAATTATAACACCAGCACCATAAAAAATAATCCAAATTCTTTCCATTCTAATTTATTTGCATCCACTTTAACTGCCATACAGTAAACATAAAAAGCTTATATTAAGCCCTTTCAGTTAGGGTAATGGCAATTATAATTTCATTAATACAACGTTACCTACCTATATAGTACCTGCCCATAACTGTTACATTAAATGCAATGCAACGTGTATGGTATCCATTTATCGTGCTGCACTGTTAGTACACGTCCTGATCAAAGAATACACAATACATGTAGAAGCCAATTAGTGCAATATCTATCCCAAACAACTTTTATTGTGATTAAGATAATGCAATATATCTTAACACTTGTGGTGAGATTGCAGAGATGATATGAAGGAGCTAAAATAATTGGGCAGGCAATGTATAATAATACTCACATTCACTGACTTTGCATCATATATGGTGCAAATTGAGTCATTTGATACAAGAGCATGTAGTCACTACAATAATTTGAACTCATGAAAATTTTCAATGTTAGCATAACACTGATAATAATAATTATTCCTACATAATCCTGCCTAAACTAACAGATTAATGATAATAATAAATTATTCAAATCCTTCATAATTCTATAAAAACACAACATAAACATTCCATAACATTAGTCAGTCCTAATTAGATGAACTGCAAGTTCTGCAGAATGTACTTATGAAAACAGACAATTTTAGCAGAATGATTGATTTTAAACAGTGTTGGACTAAACCACTTCATTTATTATATGTACCCATGCATGCACATACACGCATGCACCCCCCCACACACACATGCACACACACACACACAGACATACACACACACACACATACACACAAGACTAGTGTACACATGTACTAACTCATGTAAGCACACATGCACAGATAGATGCATGCACATGCACATACACACACACACACACACGCACACACACACACACACACACACACACACACACAAGACTAGTGTACACATGTACTAACTCATGTAAGCACACATGCACAGATAGATGCATGCACATGCACATACACACACACAAGCACACACACGCACACACACACACACACACACACACACACACACACACACACACACATACAACCATGCACACACATACACACACATGCATGCACACATATACGCATACACACACGTGCGCAGGCACACATGCACGCACGTAAGCACACACAAAACTAAACCTAATTGTGATAGTCAGCATTCCATTCCATTATAAGATTTATTGATTTTAAAAATGAGTTATCAAATTCATGAACTACGTTGCATTATGTAATGTATTATGTATGTTCATAAGTTGAGAACTACTGACTCGTTGAGTACAATGTGAACCTCTTGTAGCTACTTAACTACTGTAATCTACTCCAGAGGACCTCTATTGTCGCTGGTGTACAAGATCCTTGCACTGTGCTTTATGCAAATGTTCAGAATGGTCAACATCAGCAATTGTGAGCTGGATCAAGAGACACGTGCACAAAGCAATAACTCATTGATAAAAAAAATTTTCCAACTGAGTATGAAGGTCAAAAACTTTTTCAAATGGGGGAACTTACCCAGAAATGAAACATCATGAACGAAGAATCGGTGAAGTACATATACCATGCAGGCAGTTTGTTTTGTTTACAGGTAGTCAGGCTGACCATGCATTGGCCATAATATTGATCTGAAAAGCCTTCAACTTTACATCTATTTTCTCACTATTCAGGGTAACAATTATTTAATACAATGCACAGTCCCAGAATTGTCTCAACCAGTCAGTAGCAGTGTTCATGGTATGGATGATGTAACTGCAGCCTCAAAATACAATCAAAGCTATGTCCTAGTACTATAAATTACTCATTGTAATGTAATTCTCACTGTAGGTTCTTTCGGATACTCTGCCTCACCATCCCCCTCTCCACGGGTAGTATCTGGCAAATCTGTCATAAAATACATATTGCATGTTGGCAAATGGTTTGCAGATATTATGTGTATGGTGGACTGACACAGTGTAGTGTAGGACATATGGGCCGAACATGACACAAAAAGACACATGCATCCAATTATATGTCGTGGATTCACACTTCCACATTAAATTTATTGGCAGCTACCATGCAGGGCACAAAATCATACGCAAACATACATGCTGCACCGGTGGCATACACAGGATTCTAGAATATAGGGGGAAGGAACAAATTGAGTGAATATGTAGTCACTCTGATTCACTGTTAATTGCAGGTGCATACCATTAAATGTCTGCCACGTACATTCTAGTGATTGTAATGAACCACAGAACGTCAATAATGAAGTAAGTATTGCTAGCCCTGTCAAACTGTTTATCCTTTTGGGTATACATATATTTGGTTATAGGTCCTTGAAATAAGCAACATAAAATTCACTTGTGATTGAATACTGAATGGAGATGGGTACATATTTGCCCCATTTTATATCAATGACTTATGCTCTGAACACATGCATGCACACACACACACACACACACACACACACACACACACACACACACACACACACACACACACACACACACACACACACACACACACACATACACACACACACACACACACACACACAAACACACACACACACACACACACACACACACACACACACACACACACACACACACATACACACACACACACACACACACACACAAACACACACACTGACACACACACACACACACACACACACACACACACACACACACACACACACACACACACAAACATGCACATAGTGTCACACACACAAATGCACACACACGTGCACACACACACACACACACACACACACACACACACACACACACACACACACACACACACACACACACACACCGTATTTTGGAAAATGTAGTACATATAAGACATACTCCATATTTAATGTGGGATAAGTAGAACAGTCAGATCAGTGGGAACAGGTATACATGTTAAAAATTCTCAGTAACTATTACTATTAATTATTAATTTGTTTATCTCACCATTTTTCTTGCGACGTATATAGACAATAATGATTGCCGTAACCAGTAAAACAATTGCAGCAAGAGGTATAAGCAGAACTAAAAATACCAATGGCAGTAAACCAGTTCCCCTGCCAAGACCTGCATGAACAGAACAATGAACAGAATATCTCAGTTGGTAAAAACACTATGTGATGTATGGTCGATCAAAGCATTTGTTTGCGTCTTACCATCTGCAAGATTAGTAAAAGAGGTAGTCTGTACAGTAGAAGGAGACTCAGTACAGATAAGATAACCTTTCGAAGAAAAAAAGATGAATATAGTACATTTTTAGATTCACATTATTATACATTTACAATTAACTCACTCCTTGTTATAATAGCAATAGTTTTGCTACCCATCTGACAAGGACTGCTACTGGAAGTGACTTTGATATGGTACGCAGTATTCTGACTCAGACCAGCGATGGTGCAGGGACTGGTAGTACATTTACTGCAGTCGGATGATGGGGGACTGCACTCAACCTTTGTGATTATGTCAGTCCCTGTACTTGATGAGTTCCACTGTAAAGTGACATCGCAAGAGTTTACAGTAGCACTGACATTCACATCAATCGGTTCATTTCCAACTACAAACAGGGAAATTCCTCAAGACATGAATTCCTGAAAGAGAACATGCACAGTATAACAAACCACTCCACAATTACAAAAGGACATGGCTTATAGGGTCCCAGTATATTTCCTACAATACATTCTGAACCTGGAGGTTTACGAAGAACAAATCACCTGAATTTATGTTTTCCCCAAAGTGTCCTATAATTAGAGGCTCCATTGTCTTATGTTCATTTGGCACATATGCATGCATGCCAGAAAATATTTATTACTGTTTCACTTGTTTGGTGGTTTTTCTACCATACTCAATGCTGCACACTGTATGAAACACAGTCAACTCTGCCATCCTGGTCAACAATACGTACATGCATTTTAGATTTACAAGTGATCATATTTATATAGCTAGACTAAGTGTAAGTACTCATTTGAGCATTAATTATTATACTAAAAAGATGCTCCATGCTTGAATGGATGTGAAAAAAAATCTATTTCACACAATGATTAGCCTGTGCCTACCTACTGTCACGCCAGCTTCTCGTCGAATAGCTTCTCCATTATTATCCAGATAAAGGCATGCAACAATTCCGCCATTGTCTGCTGCAGTGAGCCCAGAAATGGTGAGTCTGGAATTTTGAGTCTCTCTTGTCAAGTCTGTTGTGGAGATCCTAGTAGGTTTCCTTCTGGCAAGAGCTGTGGAAGTTCTTACATCATCAAGTATCCCATTTAGTTTCTGAACTTGCCATATAGCCGGTGAGGTATTGCCACACGTAAATGTCACTCGACTGCCACAGGGTAGGTCTACAGATTCTACTGTTTCATTTACCAGAGTCACTAGCTTAGCTAGAAGACAAATTTCACTGTAGTCAATGAATAAGGGAAAGGTACACCTTGCTATCAAGCTTGATTTCTACTCACCTGTCACAATGTGAAACAGAATACTGCCACCATAAAAAATAATCCAACTTCTTTCCATTCTCATTCGGTCGCACCCAGTTTAACTGTCATACACTAGGGATATAACAAGATGTTACATCAAGTACTTTCAAATAGGGTGACAATAATATTTTATATTAATACAAAGTTACCTATCTATAATATTACCTATATCCATAACATCAATTTTCAACTTATAGTGCTGCACTGTTAGTACACGTCCTGATCAAAGGATACCTAGTATATGTAGAAGCCAATTAGTGCGATATTTATCCCAAACAACTCTATATTGGCTTTCAAAACAATGTAACATATCTTAACATTTGTAGTGAGATTACAGAGACAATATGACATGTATGATAATGGAACTGGAAAAATTAGACAAGCAATGTTCGAATATTATAATACTCACTTTTCCTGACTTTGCATAATATCATACATTAACGTGCAAATTGAATGAGTCGATACAAAAGCATGCAGCCACTATAGAAAAAAAAATCGATATTGATATAAAATAGTAATTAATTCTCAGTACAGAATTCTGCATAAGACTAACAGCAGACTACTGTGGTATTACCAAACTCCCTATCATTATAATCATAATGTTTGTACAGCTTAATTGCTCCTAATTATACCCATGTACATAAGCCAGTCCTAATTCCATGAACCCAAGTTCCACAGTATACAGTGAATATGACAGACACATCACATGTGAAAGTTTGGGTACTACTGCCATTTGCAGCAGAATCACTAAATTATGCATGCATAACTTAAAACTGCCAAAATTACACACACACACACACACACACACACACACACACACACACACACACACACACACACACACACACGTACACACACACACATTAACATGCACACACACATTAACATCCTTACACTTAATTGAGCTAATTAATATAATATTATATTATTATGTATACTTGCAAGCAACTGTCATTTTTCTATTGCTTGTTATGTTTAGTAGTTAAGACATAGGCGGGAGAGCTGTATGGCATAATATTGTAAAATGCCGAATCCTGAGGGTGTGTAGCACCCGAAGGTGAGTACATTTTATATTTATATGCCATATATACAGTCCGAGCACCTATAATCTTAACTACTAAAATTAGTAGCACCTATGGCATCCATTCATGGACTTTGGGCAAACAATACATGTATTTTATTTTCAGAAAGCAATTTCACCTCTAACTACAGAGGTTCCAAAGGGAACACAAATACCCCCTGCACTTTATAATGAATTTCAAATATAATAATTAAAGTACACTTGTACACATACATGCACATACGTACATATGCATGCACACATGCAAATACACACAAACATATGCAGGTGTGTTATGTCCGAATCCATCCCTAAGCATAACATTATACGGGTTCACTCAATGAATATCATTATAGCCCTAACTTCATGGGTTCGTCACGTGCAGATAGCTAGATGTTCATAAAGACATCATCTGCAAAATGGACATATATATGCAAAAATGTGTGAAAGATACTCGGACTATTTCATAAAACATGTGACAGCACGTGACTGCAGTGTGAATAAGAGACATTTGAGTGGAAATTTTATTTCAAAGTCTAGGTGGTGAAAATCTCAACTTGGGGCAAAGGCAATAGTATCAACGGATTTTTACAAGTCCCAACCATGGTGAGAGATTCCTGGAGCTTTGTGCCTTCTACTGTTCAAATTATATCCCATGTTTTGTGGTTGGAGACCTAGCTCCAAAAACGACGGAACACCCTGCATATAACAGCCGCACTTTGAGCTACTGGGTTCAAGGAATCTTTCAGAGCACTTATGTATCTAGGAGTCATTTGAACCTATTGTGTGTTCAGAAGCTTAGATTTTTACCACCTTTTCGGCCGTAGCCGAAGAAATTGCCTGTAGCGAGACAATAGACTTGTAGATTGTCTCAAAGAGAACACCAACATAATGCCCATATGTTTGTAATGTAGAATAGTAGGTTCATGTTAACATTACCTATTGCAAAACGCCAAAAATGGGGGTTAATTTTAGTACCGTCAAGGCATCGGCCATTTTGTGTTATGTCCAAAATCGGACATAACTCCCCTGTGTACATATTTATATACATACATGCATACACACTTGTGCAAGCCTACATTTACATATGCACTCAAGTGCACACACACACACACACACACACACACACACACACACACACACACACACACACACACACACACACACACACACACACACACACACACACACACACACACACACACACACACACACACACACACACACACGTACACACACACACACACACACACACACACGTACACACACACACACACACACACACACACACACACACACACACACACACACACACACACACGTACACACACACACACACACACACACACATACATGCAAACACTATAATTGTGATATCCATTATTCTACATTCTACTTCAATATGCAATTACAAAAAAAATAATTTAATACATCATTAATATTGTGAGCTACACTGAATTATGTCATGATATAATATAAGTTGAGATATCATGAATTGACATGTACAGTCTACGACTTAGTCCAACTACTCAACTACTGTAGTGTACTCAACAGGACCTCCATTGCCATTAATGTAAATGTTCCCTGCCCTGTGTTCAGACAGTTCAGAATGGTCCACATCAGCATAAGTGAGCTGCATCAAGGAACAGTCACAGATATAAACGCTTATATATTAATATTTGAAAATATACTGTGACTAAGTATGACTGTCAGACACTTTGAATTTCTAAATTTTTGAAAGAGTTATTTCATGAAAGGAAAGGCTGAAGCCATCATTTTCATGGACATCTCGGAAAACGAATATTAGGAGTATCAACAGTACATATATACAACGGTAGAAATTTAGATCTTCATGTTACAGGTATACTGCATTCAGTATGATCAAGGATTGTGGACATATTAACCATTACCTTTTTTTTAGCTTTCTGAAGACTTCACCTCATTGTACATGTTTAGCAGTCAGAAATGTAGCATTCAGTAAATGTTATTACATCCTTATAAGCTTGAATCTTACAGAACCGAAGACAATGGGGGGGAGGGGGGGTGGAGGGGGATGTCAGCAGCATTTTGTTAACACCCCTCTTGTGGAAATGTCCCAACTGACTGTGACTCATCAATATAATAATCAGATTTATAACAGTGATACCAATTAACTCAATCCTTAATTATTTTAATTAATATATTCCTTCCTAAGACAGTACGTAAACCAAATATTCTGCTCACTCCATCTCTTGTCTCCTCCGTCGGCTTGTCTCCCAATTCCTGGGCACCTTGTACATTTACATATCGAGATGACTCCAAAGCTCTATATAACAATTGAGCAGAATGATTGACAATATACACATGATATGTCCAGTAGGTTATGTTAATACTAAAGCAAATCAACGTACTGGTTGGATGCCACACCTGCTCTGCCTGCATGGTTACGAGAAGGGGAAGAAGAGGGAATTAATATGCACAAAGTACAAGTAGTGCAATATACATACAGTAAAATATATAGTATAATTTAATGTAGTGGTGAGAAGAAAAATTTAATCTAACGCTACACACACAATGAATCGTTTGATAGGCTTGAAGTTAATGTGGTAAGTGTACCTCATACTGTATATGATGGTCAGATTAGGCAGAATTGCATACAGTGAAACCTGAGGTATTTCAGACACATTGAAATCTGGACAAGTACCGGCATAAACAGGACATTATGTTATGGTCCCAAATTCCCATGCACACATTAATGACATATGTACTGGGACAACTCTGGAAAATCAGGACACCTCTGTATAATCAGAACACCTAAGGTTCATAAGAAACATACAGGTTCCACTGTAATAGAAAGGTGTCGGATTACAGGTTCCACAGTACCATAATACAATTGCAAGACTGCTGGACAGATTGAATGGTGGTTCCATAACCCAATTATATCATACTACACAGTGAAACCTCCCAGTACTCAGTGGGGCTGCAAAAGTGTTGCATGAATTAAGAGCTATATAGCGGATTAAAGAGTGACTCTTATGTTATGATGGTTAGATTTGAGAAAATGCGTAGATAATAGGGATGTTGTACTATAGAGGTTGATTTCACACTCTAACCGTGATAAGAAGCAATGACTTTACAGTTTGTCACACTCTATATAGCCATGTGACAACCTTGCATCTTATGCTATCATGTACTATGTCATTGCATGCACAGCAAGTGCAGCAGACGAACATGTGATACCATGTGATGATTCGGCTGAGAAGATCTCTTAGTTGTCAATAAAATAGTTATGTTCAAAAACATGGTCGAGTAAACCTGGATCTATATGCTTTAAACTTTATTAGATTATCCTTTAAGGACCAAACTTTATATCATGGATATCGGATAGGACTGTTTGAGTTATTTTGTTGCTTATATGTCCAGCCGCTTGTTGCCACGATAATTCAATTTTGGCAGATTCATAGACATAACAGCTGTGAGATGGAGTATTGTGCTCCCATACCTAAAAAGTAAGATAAAGATATGCTGTGTCTTCTGAATCAGCTTGAGGGATCATACTCAGAGATTCTTACTGCCACATTTCTAAATCATTGCTTCCAGTATTTGATATGGTGGAAATAAGTTACTCATACCACAATTACAACAGAATTCGGAGTGCATGCTTATTAACATTTGCAGCACATATGTGTTTAAACTGCTATTCATGGCATTTTTGGAGGTCTAACATCTATATAGGAAATACGAGGTGCTGAATTTCAGACATTTTTAGCAGCAGCCATTTTGTTTTGTGGCAAACTTACCAGAACATACCTGTCATAGCCAAGATTTTAGAAAAGAAGGGGCAAACAACAAAATAAACAATTAAACATGTAGTCACGCCCACAGTAAATTATTGTAGGTTTCTAAACCATGAATGCCTGCCATGTACTGTGATTGTACTGAAAAGCAGAACATCAAGGATGTAGGTTAGAGACATTGAAAGCTCTAGCTCTTTGTATGAGGAGGAAAGTCAATTTAATCATTGCAAGCCCTTTGAACCTCCAAAGCTCCTTGGGGTATTTGCATGGGCTCATAGATCATTACTAAGACAACCAGAATATGCATCATTGATTGTGAAATCCTGAAAAGGGAAGTGTGGTATTTGCCCCACTTTTGTCCCTGGCTACACCCCTGTACACACATGCACGCAAACACCCACCCACACCCACACACACACGAACACACACACACACACACACACACACACACACACACACACACACACACACACACTCACATACACACAAGAACACCCATGGCATACTTTGAGCAAGCATCGTAGTACATATTGCAAATTAGATATTATGATATACATAGAATAGTTAGAATATAGTGGAAGTTGGTACATGTTAAAATTTTCCGTTGGATCCCCTTCTTTGCTTCTCTTACCATTTCCCTTGCGATGTGAATATATTATGATGATGATTGCTGCAAGTGGGAACACAATTGCGGCAAGAGGTATAAGCAGAGCTAAAAACACCAATGGCAGTAAACCAGTTCCTTTGACAAGATCTGCATGAGCAATGTACAGAGTATCTCATTTGGCGAAGACGCACGACATGCATGTGGAAGAGGCATCTATATTGTACTTACCAGGATGAGTAGTGGAGGTATTCTGTACAGTAGAAGGTTGTACAGTTGAAGGTGGTGTAGTAGAAGGAGTACAGGCAAGATTATCTTTTAGGAACAAAAAGATTACCATTATAATATATTTTTACATTCATTTCGCTCACCTCAAGCAAACACAGTATTTAATAATAATTAATATTCACAATGCTAATCAATTACAATAGCAAGTCACTACTAGTTCTAAACAGTAATTATAGTTTTCTACCCCTCTGACAAGGGTTGTTACTGAAAGTCACTTTACTCAGTGTATGGACTCAGACCTGTGATAGTGCACAGACTGGTAGTACATTCACTGCAACTGGATGATGGGGGACTGCACTCAACATTAGTGACAATATCTGTCATTATATTTGATGAGTTCCACTGTAAAGTGACATCATGAAAGTTAACAGTAGCATTGAGATTCACATCAATTGGTCCATTCTAACTATATATGGGAACATTTTCCCCCCAAAATAAGCATACACATATACAGTAGAACTTCGTATAATGGACTTAATGTCCTCACATCCTCCACGTATCGATGGGACCCTCTAAATACCTACCTGCTAATGACACCATGGTGCGTTCTTACCTGCATGGCTTCTAAGGGTGATCGTTTAAGAACCCCTTCTTGGAATAAGGGGGGTGCGTCCCCCCCCAGGTGCTGTGTGATTCTGCCTGCCAGATTGTAGCCTGACTGCCCACACCACCCGAGTAGTGCTGGTAACTGCCGATGACATGTTAAAGTGATACCCTTATAGTGCACCTGGGGGACCAAGACCCACACCACCCCTTGTCACGCCTCAAAGGCGGAGAAACACGTTCACACTTCACACACACACACATACACGCACGAAAAAAAAAAAAAAAAAAAAAAAAAAAAAAAAAAAAAAACTCTGGACTGATTCAGCCATTCCGTCCCATCCACCCGAAACAAGCCAGGACTGTTGATGAACTGCAAGTTAATAATAATACTGGGGTGCAGGAGACGCAGACGGACACCACAGAGTAATGAGCCTTCTTTCACCACGAGGCCGGTAGCGCGCGCTTTTCGAGAACTGCGCATGCGTCGCATTATCAATTAGGGCGTATCACTTCTGGCTAGGCGTGGCAAGCCGTTCCGAATGTAGACATTAAATCCATTCAACTGCGCTAAATTCCATTTAATGTCCTCACATCCTCCACGTATCGATGGGACCCTCTAAATACCTACCTGCTAATGACACCATGGTGCGTTCTTACCTGCATGGCTTCTAAGGGTGATCGTTTAAGAACCCCTTCTTGGAATAAGGGGGGTGCGTCCCCCCCCAGGTGCTGTGTGATTCTGCCTGCCAGATTGTAGCCTGACTGCCCACACCACCCGAGTAGTGCTGGTAACTGCCGATGACATGTTAAAGTGATACCCTTATAGTGCACCTGGGGGACCAAGACCCAAATTTTCCATTCCCCCAGGTGAGGTATAATATATAGATGAAAACAAACTGTTATGTGAACACTTGCAATTTACAACTAGCCCACTCCGTCAAGTATCAGACAAGAAGGAACGGTACCGTGGATACATCCGTATGGTACCTGGAAGTATAAATGAAATGTACTATTATTAATCGAAGCAATTAACTTTAAGTTAGCACAACTAATGTATTACACGTACTGTTAATAACTAACGTTAATAAACCCTGAGTATATGTGATAATGGTCACTGATTGGGAGCCTGGTAGAGTTGATTGAATATGGTGAGTTGAGAAGACACCCTAGCCAGCTCGGGCTCCGAGGGACGGATGTATCCCTGATACGCAAAGCTTCGCCAACGGCCAAGGGTCTTGATGGTGGAGTCAGGGACTCCTCCCGCACTGGCTGAGGATGCTGCGCCAATCCTAAAGCTGTGCCCGTTAAACTTTGACCCCTGCAGTCCTTGGGCTGTCAGGGCAGCCTGCACTTGCTGTACAAAGTATGCTCTTCTTAGTGGCTGCTTATTGTGCTGAATAAAGAGGGGACCCGCCTCCTCCCCTCTTACTGCCAGGTAATCCAACAGGGCTGCCACTGGGCATATGTCCCCCTCAGTGAGTCCAAGTGCAACCTGAGAGCCATGTCCAAACTGATCTGTCTTGGACTGCTTGATTGTTATCCTAAAATACGGGGGGGATACGGATTGGACCAGCTGTATGTCCCCTACAGTGAGATGGAGGTGTGGATCGAATGTAGCATTGTCTGGCAGTAGAAATTCTGCGCACCGAAGAAAGCCAAAGAAGCCTGTACAGCAGGCTGCCCAGATCATGCGGTTGTTAAAGGATAATGGGTTCTGGGCCAGGTGAGCCTTAATTCGATCCATTAGAGAAATGGTGATAGGGAGTCTCTGCCTTGCCCCTTCAGGGTGGTTCTGTAGTCTCTTCACCCCTCTGAGCAAGATCTTCATATGGGGTGAGTGAAAAGAGGGAAGGGTGCTTGAAGGGTCTGACAAAACGCGGAAATACCTGAGTGCTGCTAAGTATGACTCAATTGTGGACACCGAAAGACCTTGCGTCCCCAAGTAGGCCACAAACAGGGTGACTGTCTCCTGAGTTATGGGCGTTGGGGGTAAGGAGAAGGCTTGAGCAAAGGCCAGGTATCTTGACCACCCGCAGCGGTACACCCTTCGGGTTGAATCTGCGAGGCCTGCCTCCAGAAATTGTTGAACCTTAGTCTCCAGCTCAGCGAGGTCCAGTCCGATGGCTCCAAGCATAGGAGGTGTATGAGAGGTCTGGGGACCTGCGTAGCAGAAGGTAGAGAGGACGGGAATTGTTTGAGAAAAGCATGAGTCCTACCCCTAGATAGGTGGTCTGCCCCCACGTTCTTAGCACCTGCAATGTGTGTCGCACGAAGGTGAAAATCAAATTGGGCCTGAAAGAATGCTAGGCACCTCAACATGTCACATGCTTTAGGATCACGAGCATGGATAGAGTTCACTTGTGACACTACGGCTGAGTTGTCAGAGTGGCAGAGCACTGACTTGCCTGCCCACTGGGGCCCCCACACGGCAGCAGCCAAGACTATAGGTACCAGTTCTTTCAGGGCGATCGAGTTAAGCTTTGTCCCTGAGGGCCACTCAACCTGGATCCATCTTGGAGATACAAAAGCCCCACAGCCCCAGGAGCCTGAGGCGTCAGTAAACAGGTGAATCTCTGGGTGGCCAAGGCAAAGGAATTGGTGGGTGGATACTCCGGACCAGGACCGCAGGAGGTAGTACCACCAGGCTATGTCTGACCTAATTACCTTGTTCAGGCGCCACGTCCGTCCTGGACTGGTGCCCCTAAGTGCATGAAAAAAACCGCTAAGGAATGCTTTACCTAGGGGGCACACTTTCGTGGCATGGATTAGGTGCCCGACCAGGGAGTCAAGGGTTGAGCTATCCCTGATGCATTTGGCGTTCAAGAGGTTGCCCAATGAAGCCTGCAAAGCCAACTGTTTGGATTGAGGGAGTGACACCATGAGGGGTGAGGAATGAAGGTGAATTCCCAGGAAGGTCAAGGAAACTGCTGGACCTTCGACCTTGTTGGATGCAATCGGGACCCCGAGCTCCTGGCATGTTGCCAGGGTAGTTGCCAGTGCGACTGAGCACTCTGATGACCCTGGTGCCCCCAACAGGAGAAAGTCATCAAGGTAATGCACAAGAGCACGGACTCCCCGTTGGTGTAGGACCCAGTGTAGTGCTTCCGCCAGGGCGCTAAAGATGGCGGGGGCTGAGGCCAGGCCAAATGGGAGTTGGCAGTCTATATACAATTTGTTGTCCCATAGCACACCCAGGAAGCAACGCTCTTCAGGGTGAATGGGAATGATGCGGTATGCCTCACGAATATCAAGCTTTGCCATCAGTGTGCCTGTGCCCAATGCATGCATTAGCAAGGCTGCATCGTCCACTGATGAGTAGGACGTATGAGTCCACTCACGATGGAGGTTGTCGTTAACACTGAGATTTGGTGGCCTGGAGAGGTCCACTATCACCCTAAACTTGCCTGGGGTGGACTTTGGAACTACTCCCAGGCTGCTGACAACCACCCCTGAGCAGGCTTTGGGGTCTAGGGGGCCTATTGTATAGCCAGCTTCTACCTGGCGTTGGAGGTAGCTTGAAATTACCTGGGGTTGCGTCAGTGCTGACGGATGGTTTCTTTTTGATGATTGATACCGCACGTTTGAACGGAGTCCAAGACGAAAGCCGGACCGCATCCCGTTGAGCAAGCTTTCCACCCAATCCCTGTGTGGATGGCTGGCCAAGGCTGCCTGCCATGCCTCGACTCTCAGTGGTGTGGAGATGGGTGTTGACAGTAGTAAGTCCTGCAATGCTGGGGCTACGACGGATGGGTGTTGCACCCTAGATGATTGCAGCTGACAGAATTGGTTGGCCAGTACCCGGATGGTAGCTTGGGATGAGCACTGTGGTAGGGGCTCGTCTGTGGAGAAGGGCATACAAATAAGTAGTGGGTTGGACAACCTGCTTCTACCAAGGCTTGTGTCATAAAGCTAATCAGGGGCCTATCTTCCACCCACACCTACAGGTGTCTGGGCCGACTAGAGTAGGTTGAGCCCAAAGCCCTTGATTTGGTGTACCCACTTGGCTATAAGAGTGGCCAGGGCACTGCATGGACCTACTGGGCGGTTGTACAATATCTAAGCAACTAAGCTACTTGTCTACGCATGCACGTTAACAACAAGGGCGGTAGCTATAATTAAGGATCAACCATCTTGACTAGCAGCTTGAGTAAAAGGTTCGGCATAGAGCACAAATGAACACAAAAACGAACTCAAAATCGGCAAAGTATCTGCCTGCATGGGAGGTAGCCCAAGTTCTAAAGTGGGGCTGGACCCTGTTGGCGTTCCCCTGGGGGTGGTCGTTTTGCGGGGGTGTGCAGCAGATGACAATCACGTGCCGGATGACTGCGGGAGCGGCATATACCACAGGCATGACGGTATTTGCATTGCTGGAAAAAGCACTCGCCCCTATTAAAGCGACGGCACAACTCCGTTTCTTCCCCCTGGGCACCTGCTCGATATGAAGTGGTGACTTGAGCCGACCCTGCTGGCTGTGGGTGTTCGACCATTGCAGCAAGCCAAATGTCTGGCTCTCTTCTATCCCAGGCCAGGGAGGGATTTACAGCTGCTGCCTGGCGGAACAGCCTATCATATCGGAACCAAACCCGCCCAGGGACCTCCCGAGCCAGCCGGGCAATGATGGTTGTGTATGTCACCAATGCGACTGCCCGCTCTGGCTTCAGCTGGACTGTAATTGCAGCAAAGATAGAGAAGGCCAGGATCCAGTCTGTGATTGACACAACTTGGAATTTCTTCCGCTTCTCTTTATCGGTTGACTTATCATCAGCAGCACGTTCAAATGCCCACTCCAGGGCCTCTGGCAGTAGGTCTCCTAAATCCACATAGCTACCATCTCGTATCTTTTTCACCAAGCCTGCTGGGATGCCCAGTAGGCCAGTGTTGGGAAGGAGCAAGGGTGATGTGTCTGTTTTGGAGTTGGTTACCTGGTCTGGACCTGGGGTGATGGAGGCCCCTGTTGCTGGGCTGGGGAGTGTCGTATCAGCGGACCCCCCGGATGAAGTAGAGGTCCCTGGGCCCTGGGACTGGGATGGTGCAGGGGGCCATGAAATGAGGGCCGGTGGATGCCCTGACAGGGTTCCCGTGAGCCGAATTGGCGGCGTGGACGAGGTCAATGAGGGCGAAACAGAGACAGAAGGGGTCGTGACCGATGTGGAAGGACCTGCGACCTGGGGTGACGAACTTGGGACTGTGGAGCACAAAGGAGAGGTGAAACTCTGGACTGATTCAGCCATTCCGTCCCATCCACCCGAAACAAGCCAGGACTGTTGATGAACTGCAAGTTAATAATAATACTGGGGTGCAGGAGACGCAGACGGACACCACAGAGTAATGAGCCTTCTTTCACCACGAGGCCGGTAGCGCGCGCTTTTCGAGAACTGCGCATGCGTCGCATTATCAATTAGGGCGTATCACTTCTGGCTAGGCGTGGCAAGCCGTTCCGAATGTAGACATTAAATCCATTCAACTGCGCTAAATTCCATTTAATTTCTCAACACGAATCTCTACAAAGGACACTATTTATGGTCCCACTATAATTTCATACAATACATTTTAAACCTCCCAAAGTG
>CAUJGJ010000087.1:1641600-1646600 GCA_963170055.1 Halisarca cf. caerulea
AAATGCTTTTCTCTAGCATTATGATAGAATTAATGTAAAATTAGTAGTAACCGTATTTACATCCATAGAAGCTTTAACCTTACAGAACCAAAAAAAATGAGGAGGGAGGTGGGAGGATGTCAGCAGCATTTATGTTAGCACCTCACTGGTGCAAATGTCCCACATGTGTGTACATAACTTATCAATACAACAATCAGATTAATAACCGTAAATAATTTAAGATCAATAATAATTATTTTAAGTTATAAAATTACTGTAATATATTACTTCCTAATACTATGCATCTAAAGTCAAATATTCTGCTCACTTCATCTCTTGTCTCCTCTGTTTCCTTGTCCCCCAATTCCTCGGCACCGGGTACAGTTACATATCGAGATGACTCCAAAGGTCTATACAACAGTTGAGCAGAATGCTTGACAACACACATAATATGTTATGGAAATAATAAAGCATTATTATATAATAACGCACTGGTTGGATGCCACACCTTCTCTGCCTGCATGGTTACGAGAAGGGGAAGAAGAGGGAATTAAAATGCACAAAATACAAGTAGTGCAATATACATACATTGAAAGAATACAGTATGATATAATGTCTATGGTAAAGAGCACTATATAATTCAACACTATACACATGTACACAATGAGTCGAATTCTAGGCTTGAGGTCAATCGTCAGATTACATGCAAAGTGACACTTAGTATATGCATACTACATATAGCTTTTATATAATATTTTACGCAGTGAATGTAACTTGTACTGTATACGCATATATGATGGTGAGTTCAGACAGAATGTTGATTTGTATGCAGTGAAACTTGCACTACTCAGGACACTTCAAAATCTGGGAACCTATATATATAAACTGGACAATAATTTTTGGTCCCAAATCCCACGCACACATGAATGACATATGTATTGGGACAACCCTAGAAAATCAGGACACCTCTGTAATCATTGCACCTATGGGGTGGTCTCCAATGTGTCCACATTATACAGGTACCACTGTTACGTATACAGTAATATAAAAGTGCCCGATTACAAAGGTTCCACATGCAGTGCCATAACATATTATGATAAAATCACCAATTGCAACAAGACTGCAAGACAGATTTAATGGTGCTTCCATGACCCAATTACTTATATCTTACTGTACAGTGAAACCTCATAGTGCTCAGTGTGGCTGCAAAACTGTTACGTATGTGGAGCTGTATAAATACACACAACTACAAACACTGATCAATCGAAGTTGACCCTCCACTGTCTGTAGAAATTCAAGTTCCCAATAATTTTGACACAATAATACCCAATCATTACTAAGTCTTGCATTCATAAGTAAATTATGGCAGAATTGAAGCTGCTAAGGGATGTTTTTTGGTTGGACTAGTATGTGATTACATTATCACACCTCCAACGGTTTATCACACTCTAGCTATTTGACAACCTTAGTCATTATGCTATTATGTACTATGTCATTGCATCGCATGTGGTACATGTCCACATTTGTTATGTTAGCACTTCTCAGTTAACATAGTGACGAAATATTATATTTCTGTGCCTATAAAATATTTGTCACGCATTTATCTCTTGATTCATGTTGTTATTCGGGCGTATACGAATGCAGAATCCGTGCTTATAGTGACATTTTGGTCGTCACCGATGCTCTGTCACATGCTGACGTGTGACTAAACTTTAAAGTTCTTTAGACTTTTAGTTTGGCGCTGGGTGCTGCATGAGGGAACAAGGCTAAGATGGTTTTATAGTACCAAATGTGAGTTATTGACACAATCTAACTTTTCCATGTTGCGTATTTTGAACTTCTGCTCCAGTCCCGAGTTATGTGCGTCTGAAGTTCTGATTTTCTTGACTGATTTCACCAATATGGGACAATACAACATGGAAACTTGTGAATACTTCGCTTCGCAATTTATGTAAACATATATGTATCCCAGAAGCCATTCCACCATGCAGCACCCAGAGTAATTCCTTCCCACGTAGGGGTATATAGGGAAAACCTTTGTTGCAGCTTCACCATAGACAGCAGTCGTTAAAACTATGGTCAATGAGAAGTTTACATGTCTGCTATCTACAAACGTCTTTCTTCGATATTCTAGAACATGTACAAGTTGAGAACAGAAGTTAAAGAAATGACTGAAATTTTCACACCTTCAAATTATCATAGACATGTCCTATATGCGATGCTTAAAAAGAAAGTGTAGCAGATGACGGCATGATATCATGTGATGAATGGCTTAGAAGAACTCTTGTCCATAACAAAGTCATGTCCAAAAACATGGTTGGGTAGACCTGGGTCTATTGTTTGAAACTTAATTAGAATATCTTTTCAGGACCAAACTTTGTATCCTGGCTATAGGAGGACTGTAAGTTATTCTGTTGTTTTTATGTCCAACTAGCTGTTAGCTGCCACGAGCATTCAATTGGGGCAGAAATTCATGGACATAACAGATTTGGGATGGCGTATTGTACTCTCATAACTAAGAAAAGGTAAGATACTGGTATGCTGTGCATGTCTTCTGAATCAGCTTGTGGGTTCTACTCAGAGGTTCTTGCAGTCACATTTTTGAATCATTACTTATTTGATATGCGGAAATAAATTGCTCATACCGCAGCTACAACAGATTTTGGATTGGTCAAAATGAACATTCACAGCGTACAATATGTTTAAATTGCTTTTAATGGCGTTTTTGAGGTTGTGCATCAATAGGGAGATAAAACGAGGGGCTTGACTTCAGACATTCGGAATGGCAGCCATTTTGTTTATGGCAAAACTTGCCATGACGTACATGCAATAGCCAAGATTTTGGAAAAGAAGGGGTAAACAATAAAATAATTAAACATGTAGTCATGTCCACTGTAAATTATTGTAGGTTTCTACCTCATGAATGCCTGCCATGTACTGTGATTGTACTGAAAAACAGAACATTAAGGATGTACTTTAGAGATATGCACTCAAAGCTCTCTTTGTAGAGGAGGTAGGTCCGTTTAGCTCTTTGAGGTATTTGCATGGGCTCACAGATCCTTTTCAAGATGATCAGAATAATATTATACTTTATTGATTGTGAATCCTGAAAAGGGAGTGTGTTATTTGGCCTACTTTTGTCCCTGGCTACACCCCTGTACACACATGCACACACATACACACATACACACACGCATGCACACGCACACACACGTGCACACACACACAAACACACACACACACACAACACACACACACACACACACACACACACACACACACACACACACATGCACATACACACACACACACACACACACACACACACACACACACACACACACACACACACACACACGTATACACACACATACACACACTCAACACACATTATATACTTTTAACATGCTGAGTAGTACATATATTGCAAATTAGATTGGTGTACATAGTTTTTGCTGATCTTACCATTTTTCTTGCGATGTGAATATAAGATGATGATTGCTGCAAGCAGGAACACAACTGCGGCAAGAGGTATAAGCAGAGCTAAAAATACCAATGGCAGTAAACCACTTCCACTGACAAGATCTGCAAGAGCAATGTACAGAGTATCTCATTTTGCGAAGATGCACGATATGCATGTAGAAGAGGCATCTATATTATACTTACCAGGATGAGTAGGGGAGGTATTCTGTACAGTAGAAGGTTGTACAGTTGAAGGTGGTGTAGTAGAAGGAGTACAGGCAAGATTATCTGTTAGGAACAAAAAGATTACCATTATAATATATTTTTACATTCATTTCACTCACCTCAAGCAAACACAGTATTTAATTTTTAATTTATATTCCCAATTCTACTCAATGACAATAGCAAGTCACTCATTGTTCTAAATAGTAATAGTTTTCTACCCCTCTGACAAGGGCTGCTACTGAAAGTCACTGGTCTGAGTCAGAAAGTTTTCTGACTCAGACCAGTGATGGTGCACGGACTGGTAGTACATGTATTGCAATCTGATGATGGGGGACTGCACTCAACATTAGTGACAATGTCTGTCATTGTACTTGATGAAGTTCACTGTAAAGTGACATCACAAAAGTTTACAGTAGCACTGCCATTCACATCAATTGGTCTATTCTAACTAAGCATACACATATACAGTGGAACTTCGTATAATGGACTTAATTTCTCAATACGAATCTCTACAAAGGGCACTACTTATGGTCCCACTATAATTTCATACAATACATTTTAAACCTCCCAAAGTGGACAACCTCAAGAATAAATGAGCTGAATCTATTCTGACCCCAAAGTGTCCTTAAATTATTGGAGATTCCACTGTATCCACTTTCTCATTCTGTACATAATAATACATGTCTGGCAACCTGTCCGTACTCACCTACTTTCACATGAACTCTATTTTCTCTGTCCTTGCCCAGAAAATAGCATGTAACAATTCCACCATTGTCTGCTGCAGTGAACCCAGAAATGATGAGTCTGGAAAATGTCGTGGATACACTTGAGTCTTTTGTAGAAATTCTCAAGTTATTTGTGGACAGCACTATAGAAGTTGTCTGGTCATCCTTAATCCCATGTAGTTTCTGAACATTCCACAATACTACAGATCGCTGCGGTGTGGTATTATTGCAAGTAAATGTCACCTGACAACCACAGGGTAGTACTAGCTCATGATCGGAATCTATTTCTCCATCTACCACAGTCACTGTCTCGCCTATATAGAAGAGAGGAAGTAAAATAATGGAAATTATGTTCTTACAATCTTCTGCCAAAAGGTACACCTTGCTATCAATCTTGGTATTAGAGAACTTACCGATATCACCCAAATTATTACGTACTCACCAGTAGCAATGCCAAACAAAATACTAGCACCATAAAAAAACATCCAGCTTCTTTCCATTCTCTTCTGTTTGTACCCAAATTTAATACCACACACCAAGCATAACAAGCTTATAAGCACTTTAAGATGATGTAAGGGTAATTACATAATTAATTGAATGCTAATTACC
>CAUJGJ010000087.1:1651600-1654100 GCA_963170055.1 Halisarca cf. caerulea
AAAACTCATACTGCACGAAATCGATCAAGAAAGAAGGTCTTCGCGAGTTTATACAAGGCAGATTTTTTGCCAAAACGTTCCGTAGCACGAGATCAGAGGGGCGCTTATTTATCGTAAATGGAGGGTTAAAGTTTTTCTTAATATGCCCCAACCAGCTAGTATATACTATAGGAATATTACGATCAATGGCTCTTTTACCTTAAGACTACAACTGTTAGCAGGTGCTAACTTTAGTGAAATTAGCGAGGAGCCTCAAATTTGCTAACTTAAGAGCCCGCTAACAATCATACCTGCCAATAAATGTACCTGCTAATACTTTGTATTACACAATGCATGGATGTGCTGTACACTACACAGGAGAAAATGATGGCATGGAAAGTAAGTAAATACCTATATACCCCAAATTTAGTCAGGAAAATAAACAGTAACCAGTGCAACAACATATGCATGCATCTGAAGTTTAAGAGAGTCATTGGATAGTAACATATTATATTTGTTTTAATCATTTTCGATTTAATTAATTTACCCTAAAGTGATAAGTAAACGATTTCATCAAGCTGTTTGTGGACAAGGTCGATTCTAACCATATCTACACGTTTTCTGATCTCAGTGTCTTGTCTCTGCAACTTTGCATTGCAACAGTATATTACTGTATGTAGATTAGATGTTGAGATTTAGGAAAGGATTGTATGGGTGCTTTATACCACTGAAATTCAACCTAGCATTGGTAAAGGTAACACAACTACATATTTAAAATCACTAATTTTTAAAACAGATTTGGTACAAAATGCTAGCCAATCGCTAAAATTAATACTCATTAAATATTGCCTGTAGAAAAACACCAAGAATAGTGCCCGCTAACATCTGTACATTTAACTAGGGTAATATGAAACAAAACTATTATAGGCTGCTTTAGAGGCACTTTCTGTCACTTTGATTGATTCCTGTAATACTACTGTATGCTATATTTGATTAATATATATACATAGATGTTGGATAGGGGACACCTTACCGGCATAATATCTGTCTACATGCAGACCTGAGGTCAGTCAGTAATATACAATGTTGGGATTCCTAATATTATGCAACTACAGTATACATATTTACATACAAGGGTGTGTATGATAATATTACATTCATTGTTATACTTAATATGAATCTGCTGATCCACAAGTATCCATGCAAATAGAAAGACAAGTGCAAGTACATTGTAAGCAATCAGTCTTCTCGACTCGGCGCACTTACAACAGAAATACTTGGCGATGACAGCTACAACCAACACCACGATCAGGACCAGGGGTATGAGCAGAACCAGAGCTGCCAAACCAACAAGATTTGATTCAGAATCAGATTCAACATCAGTCGCATTCCCTGTCTTTCTAGCCGAACAATCTGCATTGATACAGGTAATATTTGGTCAACATGAATGAATTAAGGAGATTTGGTTGGAATTGTGTTGATAATATAATAGTTATTATGTAATCTCTGTTAAAAAATGTTACATAATAATATATCATTACAAAATGATAATGGTATCAATTATGTAAAACAAAATTGTACTAATTCATTCTGGGTGAAGGGAAGGAACTATAAGCTATATACTTTACGCAAAGTACATTGATCTAGAAAGCTATAAGCCTTATACTATTAATGATATAAAAATATTGTAACTTTAATTAATGTGTATGAGCTTTCTACAGGAGTTATTATGAAATAGTATACAGATAACACTACGGTAACTGGATACAGAAAGCAAGGTTCTCAGTTAGCCATCTAAAATGTACTGTATAGGTTTGCTTTGGTGAGAAATCATCAAGATGGTCGGTGAAATAATTATAAGGGATTGAAGCAGATGACAAGGCCTGCGCTTACTGAATGTATATACACATCCATATCTTTGTATGAAACCCAATCATAAGGAATAAAAATGCATGTACTTTGTGATTTTCACGAGTGTATAGTCACACTTAATCAATTATTTCAGAATAACTGTTTCACCTTTGTGTTTGCCGTTGACCCCTACATGCAATAATAACTTGCATGTGGAATCCTTACCTATTGACACAGTTGCTTTCCTACGAACTGTAGCATTACTCTTGAGGTAGGTACACTGAACAATTCCTCCATTGTCATCTGCTGTAAACCCATTGATAGCAATGGTAGAGGATGACATATGATTCAGTATGTCTGTACTGGTTATCCTTTCATTAAGCATAGCTAGTGTACGTCCGCTTGTCAATAAGTTAGTATTATTGTTAGTTTTTATCCCATGCAAACCACGAAGTGTCCATATAACAGGAAATGTCCCATTACAAGTAAAAATTTGCATACCACCACAACTAAGTGAGACTGTACCCTCTGGTGTCAGAGATCCTGAAAAACAGCAAATAATATATATGAAACCAATTCTCATTCATGACAAATTTAGAGGTACTCACACAAGCAAATGTACTCACGCACATACACACACACACACACACACACACACACACACACACAC
>CAUJGJ010000087.1:1659100-1666600 GCA_963170055.1 Halisarca cf. caerulea
TCTGTGTTTTCCCAGCACTGCCATAACATAGAACAATACAGATCACACTGCTACTGTTTGAAGCATACAAAGTTAACCTTTGATGTTACAGTGCATCAGTTTAGAATTTTACAATACAAAGCTACAGAATTTGTGGTCAAACGAACTACTGAGATCACAAAACCTGTAGATATGGTTAGAAGAATTGACTTTATCGGCATACAGCTCAAAGATATCATTATCGCTTTTGGGTGAATTTAAGTCAAAAGTTATTAAAACAAATATATGTTACAATCCAATGACTCTTTTAAACTTTACATGTATTAGTTCACTGATTGCTGTTTATTTCACTGATTTCGGGGTACATTTTACTTATGTTCCTTACCGTCATTTTCTCCTGTGTAATGTACAGCACATATTGTGCAATACAAAATATTAGTGGGTACATTTATTGGCAGGTATACTTGTTAACAGGCACTGAAGTTAAATTAGCAGATTATGGCTCCTCGCTGATTTGACTAAAGTTAGTAACTGTCAACATTTGAGCCTTAAGGTTGTTCCTTTGTATTTTAATGGCCAAGAGGCAATGGACCTCTAAATTTTCAAACTTAGAAATAGTTCACTACAGGGGATTGCCCGGTTATGACAATTTTCCAAAATGTGTCAATTGCAAGTCATAATTCACTACAGCCATATTGAGTATATATACATAAATACAAATTAAACCACCTATAAGAATTTGGTATAGTTGGTTGCTGCAAAGTCAATTATACCACACGATTGCAGCTACAGTGCATTTGTGTATGCAAGAACAGCTGGTCCTACATACATATGTAAAATACCGTGCATAATACTTCCACTTCCATTTCTATAGCAGTGTCTCCTTATGTTAGGAGGATAGCAACCACTTTACTGATAGTGTTAGTCAAAAATATCTGAATCAGATGATATTATGCCAGCTGAGATGCAACTGGTAGCTGAACTACCCACTGAGCTCTTACCTATATACTGTAAGCAAACAATTGTCCAACAATAGAGTGAGCCTGCACTGACTATAAGCATGACTGTTTATACATGTATATGCATCAATATATAATGTCTCAACTACTCAACTACTGCACCAAGTGACCGCATACAGTCATGCACTACAAAGCATCTTCCATAATACATATAATATTCAATCAGTAATTATATTCAGCTCAAGTGATTATTTTGTAATCAGTTTGACAACATTTGAGAGACATCCCACATATTATCACATGCAAATGTTGTTTAAAATATATATATATATATCAGTGAACAGATACTCTGTATCAGGATCAAGAGGATATATTGACAAGCTGGGTACGGAGAACTATACCGCAGTATAAAGTATTGTACATACGTATGTCACATGTAGCCGTAAATCAATAATCACACATGTAGATGCATGTCACATACTTGTAACTTGTATATAACTTGTAAGCTTTAATACCACAGGCTGCAGTGTGGGCTATACTGTGCCCCCCTTGTTGGTCCCTGAAAGGGGCCAAACTGGGAGCCACCAGACATCAGTAAAGGAAAGACCCACTGGGTATGGGCCCAGCTGTCTCCACCTTCCCTGATGGCCCCCTCATGCAATGAAGTTGCAAACCCGACAAGATGGGCAGGGCTGGGCTACAGCTGTATACAGTAGTGGCGTATCCACCTAACTCATAGCAGTAATGATTCCCAACCCTACACTCGGTAATGTCCAGGCTAATACCATACGGCGCACAGTGATCAGAACGGTGATGCAATTTGGGCACATCCAGCATACGGTTGTCAATGTGCTAGTGTACGAATGTTCCATGTATATAACTCGTGCAAGAAGATTGAACAAAAACTCAAGTTGAAAGCTCAAGATTGGTGATATCACTTATAAGAACTGGACTTGACTCCACATGTTCGAATAAGCGATTATCTGCATTAGTGACAGCTTTCACTGTTACCCGGAATCACCACAAAGTGGTGCCAGCATGAATCCCCCCCCCCCCCCCTACACACACACACCTACACACACAGACAGAGAGTGTATGTACAGTGGTACATGTTTTGAGAGACCACTGCCATGAGCGACCACCTCTTTTCGAAGACCACATTTTTAGGCACCGACGTTCAGTAATACATTTTTACTTTTGAAGAACGATCACCTGTAAAACACGACCAGCGACCGGGGCAATTTATTGAAAATATGACAATATTACCTGTATTAAGCAACCATTCTTGGAGGACTTCCCATAGGATATAGGTATAATCCTTCCTTCCATGAATGCAAGTGTTTTCTGCCTTGAATAGGTTACAAGAATAGTTGCAATTGAAGTGCGGATATTGAAAGGCGGCCATTTTATTTCCCCATCTCGTAATAGATTATGGCCAGTTAGAGCTGGAGTACTGAGGGAAATTAAAGGGAAGTTTCCTATTTTTATACAAAGATGGGTTGGAATTGTCTAGAGAGCAGAAAAGAAGGCACAAAAGGGTTAAAAGCATGTCCTCACTTATATAAAAGACTTGAGTACACTTGGTATTATTATAATGCCTATTTTGGGTGAACCTCCAATGAGAGACCACCTGTCTTGAGAGACTGCTTTTTTGGAACCACAGGGTGGTCTCTCAAAACAGGTATCACTGTACCATCTATTGCACTATGTGCAGTCCCACAAAATAGAGTCCTGTACATGCATACACATGGCACACACACACACACACACACACACACACACACACACACACACACACACACACACACACACACACCTACACACACACAGACACAGACACACACACACACACACACACACATACACACACACACACACACAAGTGTACATAAGCACACACAAACAATAATTTAATTTAGTTGAAAATTCATCACACTACTTTATATGATTGGTAATATAAATTTATAAGTCATTCATGTACTACAGTTGTAATATGTAATAATATGGTGTTCAAATTAAGAACTCCTGAATGAGTATAATGTTAAACTACTCAACTACTGTAGTGTACTCAACAGGACCTCCATTGCCGTTGGTGTAAATATTCCCTGCCTTGTGTTCAGACTGTTCAGAATGGTCCACATCAGCATAAGTGAGCTGGATCAAGAGACAGTCAAACGCAAGCTCTTACATTCAAAACATTTACAATGTTAAACACTTTTCAAATAAGGTACAGTCACAATCGCATGTGGGACATGTCCAGTATTGTTATGATAGCGCGCCTTACTTTGGATTGCAATGACATGTTATACTTCAGCGCCTATAAAATATTAGTCATGCGGTTATCTCGTGATTCAAACTGTTATTTGGGCATATACGATTTCAGAATCCGTGTTCAGTGACGTTTTCTGTGGTCACAGGTGCTCCGTCACATGGTGGCATGTGAACAAACTAAACTGTTCTTCATAATTTTAGTTTCCAGCTGGGTGCTAAATGAGGGAACAAGCTAGCGGCAGTCTTATGGTACCAACCGCGAGTTCTTTGTGCTATACAAGTTTTCCATGTTGGGTATTCTAAGTTTTTGCTCCCATGCTGAGTCATAGATGTTTGAGTCTTAATTGTCATTTTAGGTTCAATTTCACCGATCTCAGCTTTCAAGAGGAATGATGAAATACCCAACATGGAAAAGTTAGCAAGTACTTCACTACAGCGATTTCTGCGAGAAAATATCTTAAAAAGCATTCCAATGTTCAGCACCCTGAGGATTTCGTTTTTGCATAGGGGTTAGGAAAACCATCCTAGCTGCTCTAGCGTTCATATGAGACGTTCAAAACGATAATTTCTGTTATGTTTAAATGGCTGCCTACTAGAAAAGTCCTACTTTGACACTCTAAAGTTTGTACAAGTTGCGAACAAAGGTTGTGGAAAAAGGCCGAGATTTTCAAACCTCCTTGCATATTTGAGAATCATTCTATTATTTGACAACCTCCCAATTTAACATCATTTTTAAGCCCCATAGAGTGTTGGATTAAAGAGGATTTAGTGTATATATTACTACGCCTGTGCAGGTATATATGACATGTCCACTTGCCATAAATTGAGGGTATTTGTGGTATACAAGGTACCCAAAACAGGAAGTGTGTGCGCTAGTCGTGTGTTCCTCCATGACTACAAAAATGGATTAGTTGTAGCTTCAGCAGAATTGGCTGATCCGAAAGCATGACAGCTCACTAAATACAGCAAAACCCAAAAAGAAGAAAGAAAGTTCAAACGCTATTTACTACTTGGATGAAGTCCTCTTTGAATCTCAATTTATGCTGACATCATACATGTGACAAACTTGTGACCATGGTCGAGGAGACAGCTTCTACCAATTAAGGGGTGAAATTCTTGTGTAAATGACAGTTTAGCGAAGCCATAAATCAAAATAGAGATCATCGATCAGTGAGTGACAAAGGTGAACATTCCCATTGGATACGTTTCATCATATGCTCCTTTCTTGACATGTCAACAGTTTTGTGGTTTCACTTTGTCAATAACAACACTTTGATAAATATCTCACAAACAAAGAGGATTATTAAACTTATCCAATGGCAATATTTATGTTATAAGTATACTGACTCAGTATGACTATTTTCAATGATTATTTACATGACTGTTTGTTTCTGAATCACTGAAACTAACAATTGTTTCCTAGTATTCTGTGAACGTCACAGCACAAAAGTATCAGAAATGTAGAATTAGAAGTTGTAGTTATTGCATGTTTGGTATCGTTCTGAAATGTTTTAACCTTACAAAACGGAATAAAAAAGGGGATGATTTCATCTGTCTTTTTCTTAAACACCTCACTTGTGAACATGTCACACCTGCATGGGACTCATAGATATAACAATCAGATCTATAAAGTGATACCAATTACTGTAATTGAAGCAAAATACTTTTAATTATTATGTTTACTTCCTAATACAGTATGTAATCCAGTTATTCCACTCACTCCATCTCGTGTCTCTTCTGTTTGTTTGTCCCCTAATTCCTGGGCACCTGGTACATTTATATATCGAGACGACTCCAAAGGTCTATTAAACCAATTGAGCAGAATGATTGACAGCACACACTATGGTGATACAAATAACGGTACATTAACCTACCTGTCAGATGCTACACCAGATCTACCTGCATGGTTGGGAGAAGAGGAACAAGAGAGATCCGTAATTAAAAAGTAAGAAATACAAGTAGACTAAGTGCAAAATGCAGTGAAGCTCCCTATTAGTATAGAGCAACACTCATTGGAGCAGGAAAAGGTACCATATTATAGGCCTGAGGTTTTCAGATTACAGAGTGACTCTTATAGCAAACTACTTTATATTATATATGCAGTGATAGCACCTCACATATGCTGATCAGCTAGACAGAATGTACGATTATTTCATTATGGGCATATGCAAAGCTCCACAGTATCGTAATATAAAATCACCTATTGCAACGAGCTCGAGACTGCAGGACAGATTGAATGGTGCTTCCATGACCCAATTACTTATATCTTACTTTACAGTGAAACCTCCCTAATCTGACACTCAGTGAGACTCAAAATGTTGGATTAGGAGCTAGCGGATAGAGAGTGATTCTTAGTTAAGATGCATGGTCAGATGACAGAGAATGTTAAAGCTCTATGAAGGTGCATTTGGGAATGAAGAGGTGAATTTCACTGCTGCAACTGTTATTGCAATAAATATGAAGCAATTAAACTTAGCAGAAATGGATGGTAAGGGGGGGGGGGGGGTGAGGAACGCCTGAGTACTCGTTATACTAGCCCATCTCTTTTAATAATTATTTGATTTTGATTTTCATGATATCATTTGATGGGATCTAACATACAGTATAATTTTATGTATTTGTATGTAAGGGTAAGTAAAATAATAATAGTATTATTCATACTTAATACAAAATGTTGTAACAGTTTCACATGTGACTATGCAAATAGAAACACAAAATTAATGCAAGTACAAATTTTGAGCTATCCACCTTCTTGACTAGCTATAGTGGCACTTACAACAGAAACACTTGGTGATGACCACAGCAACCAACAACACGATCAGGACCAAGGGTATGACCAGGACCAGACCTGCTAAACCAATAAGATTTGATTCCGATTCAAATTCAACATCAGGATTCCCAGGGCTAGGCTTTCCTGTTGAACAATCTGCATTAATTCAGATAAATATAATTATAATAATTGTTCAACATGCATGAAGCGAGTTCTTATGGGATGAGTTTCTGTGATAGTGATACATATATGTAATTTTTTACTTGTTGCGTTTGTTCTAGGTGAATTTACAGTAAGGGAGGCCTGATACACATGTATGTGAAGGTATATACATGCACTTTTCACAAAGAACATTGATCTTGAAAGTCTCAATCCTTACATATACAAATTTGGGTTTGTGTTATATTATTTTCTGTATGCGCACAAACTTTCATTGGATCTGGGCTTCAGATTCAAGGGATTTGTAACGAGGGGGATTTCCTGGCAACCAGGAAACAATGGAGCTTCGTCCCTGAAACTGAGCTAGTGGTTTAGTGAGATTGAATAATCGAGTTGTTAGTGTAGACAGAACTCAGTCACCTACGCATTATTGGCCATATCATTCTGCAATGATCCCAACTGTGCGCCTTTGGTCATAAATCACAGATCGAAATAAAAGGTACGTAAATAACAGATAATCACTGGCATGGAAACCAAAAGAGGGGCTACAGCCCCCCTGTAATTTGTATAAGTATTAATTACACAGTAAATGACTTAGATAAGTATACAAGTTGATACATATATTCCATCAAAAATCAAAAGTCGACATAATCCCAGCACTCGCATGCAATTGATGGTTCTCCAATAGTCTCGTATAGCCTAGACTGCTACTTTGCCTCCTGTTTTGGTGATTATGACATCATCGAAACAGAAGGCAAAAGACTATGATGTGGACCGGTTTAGATCAATACAAACAAACAGCCGTCTGAATTTTAAATCATCTAGTATTTAGGCCATGTTGCCCTCCATTTCTGTCACTCCCACATCCATTCCAAATTCCAATTTATTCGGTGAGGTTCTGAAGTTTGTCCACAATTGGTATAAACTGAAGCATATGCCTTGGTGCACATGCTCAGCACCACATTGTGTGAGGCTGTTTCGAGCATGCTCAGTACTATATGACAGGAATGCCACTTACCCTTTGGACTTATTCAGTAAACTGTAAACAAACATGATCAACTATGTGCAGAAACAGTCCCCACTTATCTGCCTTCATAACTAGGGGATAAGTCATAAATGGGGGACTCATCTTTACAAATGGGAAATACATCTTTATAAATGGGGGCTCATCTATATATATAATAGGGGCTTAACCTTATTAATCTTTGTAAATGGGGAACAAATTCTTAAAATTAATTTTGACTTAAACGGCACTCCATAATAATTGCGATTTATGTCCTGAAAGCCTTTCCACCATACAGCCCGCAGAGAAATTCTGTCATGTGTAGTGGTAGGGAAAACCTTCGTAGCAGCTTCAACATA
>CAUJGJ010000087.1:1674100-1761600 GCA_963170055.1 Halisarca cf. caerulea
ATAGTGACCTTTGTAGATCCTTGCACGGGGATTCTGTCACTTCCTCGATGCTGGAGCAGGAGCTACTTGAACTAACCTGGACCTCTTCAGCTGGGGATGCGCTGTCCAGAAAGGCAGGCTTTGTCCGCGGCTTCTTTGGCAGTGGCTTCTTCAATTTAGTTCCAGTACGCTTGCGCGCAGCTTGAGGCTTCTGCCACAGAAGAAGATCCTTCACGATCGCTTTGTACTTCCTGCCGCTCAGTTTCACCGTTAGGACAGCGCCTGGAAGAATCTCCCTACGATCTTCCACTACGTGTTTCACGTGGACAGAATTCACTTTGCCCTTGTCCTTAGAATCCAGCCACTCCACTTGGATTTCGTTCTTTCTCGATGCCATTACGGACTCAAATTTCTCTCCTTCTCTCGATCAAACGGTAACAATACGCAAATACTGACGTGTGGATGGAAAGGTCACACGTTCGTGACGTCGCACTTTTAACGCTCGAAAGTGTTGATATGTGCGGGTGTCCGCAGGTGGCCTGCGGACGACCGAGGGCCTGATGAGGGCAACCCGCGTGTAATTGTGACCTTATTTTTAATCACCACAGTAAGTACTATCTATTCATTGTGCAAAAGTAACAACACTATACAATGATGCACACCTGTGGTAACTGTGTAGATATATACACAAAACTATACACCTGACTCACCTGACACACTGTACAATATATAGAGGAATAGGGAAAACAATATACTAACTTTTCGAGGCAACAAAATATTCTCCATGCTCTATAGTTGGTACTGACACTCTACACAATCTGTAAAAGATTGCTATGATTATGTGCAATTTTAATACTGTAGCATTGAATTAAATACTCTTCACATGTTACAGATTAATATGCTGCATTGTGCATATAAATCAACACATAATCATATGGACTGGTTCTGCATAATAATGTAATAATTTAATGGGCTCTTGAACCCAAACAACTCCATATCAGGTTTCAAGTTATTGTAAACATTGAAAAGTAACAGAGCTTGCTATTGATTGCTAAGTGATTTAATTCTAATGGTATACCAGATACATTTTAATTCTCCCAGGCGAACCTATTATGGATTGAATATGGTTTATAGCAATTGCACAGGGTATTTATAACTGACTGTTGCTTGTTCGAATTGGAGGTGGTGATTGTTTACAATGTCATCATTCAGCAGCTGGTTTCAATGCATCATTCAGTGTCTTTCGGATGGTGTTGGCAATTAACTTCACATATCAAGAGAATGGGAGAGTTGCATGTGGGACATGTCCACGCTAATGAGGTGTGATAAATTCAGTCTTTTTACAGCTTTAGTTCTCCATTTTCAGAAGCTTCAGAGTGTCAAATAAAGGCTTAACATGTATCTAAACTAAACATTACTACCATAAAAATTTAGCAATTTAACTGCCATAGTACACTTAGCATGAGAAGTATATTATCATAAGCCCATTCAAATATCAAATTATATATCAAACTGTTAACATACAATGATATAACGTCACCTTTCATGTACATCTATATTTAATTTATTCGATACAACGTAGATATGGCACATGCTAACATTGCAGCACTGTTGGACTAAGTACACATCCTGATTAAAGAATACATGTACAAAATTTAATAAATCAGAAGCCATGCATGCCAATTACATAGGTGTGATAACCCAAACAACTATATGTAGTTATAAAATAATCATAATGCTAGACATCACATAGCACTTGTGGTGAGATTACAAAAGATGATATCACATGTATGTTAATGGAGCTGAAGTAATTAGACAAGCAATGTATGTTGCATATATTATCACATTCACCGACTGTACGTATACATTTGGTGCAAATGGAGTGAATCGATTCAAGAGCATGTATGGTCATTACTTTCATAATATGCAGGGCTCTATCCGGTGGGGCGGGGGGGAGCTTCCACAAACCAAAAATTTCGGCTATAGTACAAAATACTATAGAGAAGGCCTTGAGTATCAAAAACAACCTTGAATGGTATCAATAGGTTGTTGCCTATTTGTCTGGACAAATTACGCATGTCAATTTGTTGGCAAAATAATTGCAACGTTTTGCCCTCTTGGGCTTCTTCAGGCAATGCTAACAAAACTTAGTAACAAAACTTGATAGGTGTCTAGTGATAACCAATCAAAGTCCTAGTGTGATGGTCAACCTCTTGCGCAATGACAAAAATGGGCATCAAAAAATGGTTGTTACTAGAAGAACAGGCAAGAAGCACTACAGTGCCTTTGCACTTTTTTCCAAAGACTTTCATAAGAATTATTGCATACTCAACTGTCACAATGTAAAACTAAACATTACTACCATAAAAATTAACCAATTTAACTGCCATACTGTACACTAAATATAAAATAGCAGATATGTTTTCATATAATTTTAAAAATACTCCAACATCTTCTTGGAAATCTGGTTTAATTGAATAAACTTACATAATACGTTTCGATTAAACGGATGTTTTGTGTCCTTTTGTGAAAGTAAATGTATCTATTTCCTTAACGTATGTTGAAAAATCAAAGAATTCACAATATTTCGCCGCTTCGAAATTGCACAATTTTCTAAGCATTTGTGGAATGAGATGGGCACTAACAATGAGCATCCAGAGAAAGCTCTTCTTCTGCTCTTTCTAATAAATGTAATAGAAAGTCTATATGATGAAGTATTGGCAAGTTACAGTGAAATAAACAAATGCCTGTATTTGTGGCATTTGGCAATTCAAAGCAACTTCCAAGAAACATTCGGTGGATTGGCATTCAGTTGTACTTGTTATATCGATTCTACATAGAATTAGCTGCAGATCCGAATGATACCAATTAAACATGATGATTTGTGAGCTACGAGTTGAGCTGCAAAATTTTTTTTTCAATTTAGGGTCTAATTATACCCAAAAAAGGGTAGGAGGGTTAAAGTTTTGTAAGCATTGCCTGAAGAAGCCCAAGAGGGCGAAATGTTGCAATTATTTTACCAACAAATTGACGTGCATAACATAGGCGGATCAAGAAACAAAATTAGGGTGGTGCCACTTGGAATTTTATCTATACTTCCATACATGCAGTATAAACCAGTATCATGCTGGAATCATTTAAAATAGCAACCACTTATTAACTTCTCAAGCTGGCTAAAGCTCTTTAGCACATTTGGGTGGAGAACACATTGTTTACACAGCATTATACTATATTGGCATGAGTGAAAGGATTTAAAAAAATTATAGCCTAGTTGCCTAATCACACATTTTAGCTGTGTTAAGATGCAATATGACGTCATATAAAATGGCGGCTGTCGGGACAGCCGCCATTTGCTATTTACTCTGATAGGGGTAGCATAAGCTAATTTAATTGCATATATACCACCTAAAATCTTCTACCCTAACTGGGATTCTAAGACTCAGAATATGAAAAAATTGTAACCTGCTACTTTTCCCCACTCTGCACAAATTTGGGTTTCTAGCTTTAGGGTGGTGCCTGGGCATCACAGGCACCACCCCTGGATCCGCCCATGCATAATTTGTCCAGATAAATAAACGACAACCTATTAATGCTCATCATGTCAGCTAACTTCTATCAACCTTGAATGGTCTGACCATGCCCAAGATAAGAGCTTACAATATCCGATAAACACAAATTTTCCCTGGGGAAGCATACCCCTAGAGACCCCTAGGGTTATTGAATACATTTTTGCACTGCAAGTGTTTTATAGACATTTAGGATACTATACATAATAATACTCACCTATCTATCCCCGTCCAATACTATAGCTTAACGTTCGTTATTGTCCCCATGATTAATATACTGAAGGAAACCCTGCTACGTAGATACAATACATACATCAAAACATGATCATTTCTCGCATGGAAGGCTTGCACTGTAATACTGAAGACTCCCCCTCCATGTAAGCTATCATCCTGGATAGAACCCTGATGTGGTCCCCCTTTTGAGAGACCACCCTTATGAAACACCAGCTCATTGTTAGATCATCTTTGGCGATCACTGATGTAGTTTGTGTCATATTAAGACAATTAATGCACCTCAATTTTGAGAGACCACCTTTCACAGGTCCCTAAGGATGGTCTCTCAAATAAAGGGGATCACTAGATCATATTATTGACAAAACTTTTAATATTCTTGAAGATATAATCTCAGGTTGTGATTGATGTGTGGGGTGTTATCCTGTTTCTCAGTTTTGTTCAATGTACTCTGAAGAAGGTGCAGCATGCAGCTGATATGTCAGTAATGATTCAGAAATGATTCAATTTTCAGATTTGGGTTGGAGGCGAATGAATTATAATCAAAATTTTTAATGTTGGCAATCCTGCCATGAGACTAACTGATGAGTTATAAGAATGTACAAGTTCAACTGTGTATAATCAGTGCATGATTCTGCTGCACATAGTAGTGGCACCCAAACTTTCACATGTGGTGTATACTTATATATGTAGCATTATTCAACTATATTCTTCGGAACTTGCATGGGTTGAAGCTGGAGGGACATGGGGTAGCTTGAAGGCAATTTAACCTGAAATAATATGATCTATATTGTGTTTGTAGGGATAATATACAGGATTTGGTATACTAATGTTAAAATATGACTCAGAAAATTAGCCACTCAAAATTATGTACACACACACACACACACATACACACACACACACACACACACACACACACACACACACACACACACACACACACATACATACACACACACACACACACACATACACACACACACACACACACACACACACACACACACACACACACATGCACGTACACATGCACACCGGGCATGTATAACCGCCCGTGGCTCACTTGGATTGTGGGTGTAGCTTATTTCCAGCATCCCAATTTAGTGGGCAGAAAAACAGGCTTTTGCCTATAACTTTAGTTGTGTTGGTTATAACTTGGTCCCCAAGTAATTTTCGTATTGCTTGCTACTTTGTCCTTCTTTTGATGTTAATTTCATGAAAATTCTCTATGATTTTACCCCGTGGCAAAGGCAAAGTTCGTAAAAAAACAGCATATTTACAGTACGTGTTGTTTTTCTTCCTTTCAGAAAGAGTTACCGTTATATTTATAACTTTATAGAAGCTAACATATGTGTTTAGTTTGATATGCAGATTTAGCTCCCATCTACTTGTATTTGGAAGAAAATGTCGAGTATATGTGCAACTTCTCAGCGACAGCCATTTTGCCGCTTTTTTCATGGGCGGTTATGAATATCCTGTGCACACGCATACCCACATGCACGCATGCACGCACGCACGCACACACACACACACCACACGCACAAAGACACATGCACACACACACACACACACACACACACACACACACACACACACGCATACACATACACACACACACACACATGTACATGCACATACACACATACGCATACACACACACACACACACACACACACACACACACACACACACACACACACACACACACACATAGCATTCCTTAGTTTGCATAGCGAGGAATTTGTTATTATTTGGCACCGATAAAACATTAGTCGTACATTTATATAGTGGTTTAGGCTGTTACTCGGACGTATACGAGTGCTGAGCCAAGGTGCAGTGACATTTTCTGTCGTCATCGCAGAATTATCACATGCTGTCATGGAACTCCACGGAATCGTCTTCAGAAATTTAGTTTTCTGCCGGGCGATAGATGAGGGAATAAGCTAGTGATGGTTTGTTAGAGCCAGCTGTGAGTTGTTTGCGCTATACAACTTTTTCATGTCGGGTATTTGAAATTTTTGCTCCAGTCCCGAATAATAGGCGCTTGAATGTTGCCATTCTAGGGCTGTTATCACTGATTTCGGCTTTCAAGAGGATTGGCAAAACACCCAACATGGAAAAGTTAGCAAAATACTTTGCTAGACCGATTTATGAAGAAAAATGACTTATAGAAAGCGTTCCACCAGTTATCACCCTGAGCATTTCGTTCTTGAATAGGGGTTGGGAAAACCGTTCGAGCTGCTTCAGTAATCATATGAGACGCTCAGAACGGTAACATTTGAGAAGTTGACATGTCTGCCTACTAGTACAGCCTTATCTTGATACTCTAAACCTTTTATAAGTCGAGAACAGAAGTAAAAAAGACCGAAATTTCCACACCTCCAAATTAGTGCAGATATGTCACACACACACACACACACACACACACACACACACACACACACACACACACACACACACACACACACACACACACATCAATTGGGACTATATATTTAATTTCGTGTTAATATGATTGCATTTCACAATATCTGTAAATTAATCAATAAACACACATGTGTGTCACAATCACAAACACACACACACACAAGCAGGCACACATGCAAGCCTACATGCATGCACATTTATACACATAAGTTCTTGTCTGCATGTCAAAAGCTTTAATTGTGATGTTCGCTTTGAGAATACTATTAGAAGTACTTGATAAATTGCTACAGAAAAGAAACCAGCCTATATGCACTTTGAGGACATCATCAGATTTTCAGAATTACATATCAATTTGATGGACACATTATATTCAGTTCTTCACTCCCTTTCTTGTACCAGCTATTGTGGTATACTCGACACACCCTTCACTGCTGATGATATCATTCCTTCCACTTCCCGCGGAGAAGTCCAAAGTAGCATAGGTGAGCTGTTAGTGGGAATTAAATGTAATAACTGTTCATGATAATCTACGTCTTATTATGCATAACCTAAGTGAAATCGGACCACCTCTAAATTTAACATAATAATTTATGATAAGGATGTTTTAACCAACTTGTAACTCATGTAACTAATACTATGCATAGATGAAAGAGTAATACCTGCAATACTATATACAGTGGAAACTGGTTAATACAAAGTCGCTTAACAAGAAATATATGCTACAATTTCTGTGAAGCAACTGTATATACAAAGTACTATCATCATCCTTTTAACACAAATAGCTTTTAACAAGAACTAAATTTTGTGCACCCTGGGTTTCTCTTTAACCAGTTCCCACTGCATCGTTTTTTAAAGTAGGTGTAGGGCATTTTTTCAGCTCACTCCATCTCTTGTCTCCTCTGTGTGCTTGTCCCCCAAATCCCGAGCATTGGGTACATTTACATATTGTGATGACTCCAGTGGCCTTTAAGAATTGAGAGAAATGAATAACAACACACCTATAATTATGGTGATACCTACATTATAATAATAATATCATAACATACTTGTCAGATGCTACAACTGATCTACCTGCATGATTAGGGGGAAAAAAGAAAAGGGAATCTATGTGCACAGAATAACTACAAACAATGCAAATGCAGCGCAACTAGCTCCTTAGCAAAATCTGACACTCATTGGGGCACAGAAGGTGTTGAATTATGTTTGCAGGTGTTGGATTACAGAGAAAGCAAACTTTAATAATTGGTATAGTGATCAACTGTACCTCGCTTGATAGTCAGATTAGAGAGAATGTTGGATTACAAAGGATCCCCAGTACCCTAATTATGCATTCACCAATGAGCTTAAGTTAATAAAAGGGATCCAATGGTGCTTCCACCACCCTAGCCATTACTTGCATTACTTTAACAGCAGTTAAGAATCGATCCCTAGCTTATCTGAAACTCATTGCGACTTAAAAATGTATCAGTTTAGGTGATAATTTGTCAGATTATATATTATAGTGAATCTTGAATTCGAAATTTTGTGTACAATATAATAGTATCCACATTATACATCATGTGATATCGCATGTGGGACATGTCCAGATTTGTTATGATAGTGCTCCTCAGTTTGCATAGGGGTGAAACATTATCTTTCGGCGCTTATAAGTTATTACTCACGGTTTTATCTCGTGATTCGGGTGGATATTCAGGCGTATACGAAACCAAATGAGCGATAAATGACGATTTCTGTCGTCACCGTTGCTCTTTCACATGCTGGCATGTGACCTAACTGGATGTTCTTCGAAATTTTAGTTTTCGACTGGACGCTACGTGCGCAGGTATGTTATGGCAGATTTTATGGCAAAGTCAAAATGGCCGCCGCTAAGATGACCGTAATTGCACCCCTATTTTCTTCGTAGATACTTAACAAAAAGTGTACAAAATGTCATATATAATATTTCTAACATTCCTACTTTCTAGCAATACCTCTTTTGTTTCTAAATTCAATTCGGTAGTTGTACAATGAAACGTTTGCCACAACCGCATGTGGGACATGTCCAAAGTCCCACTATTGTGTTAATAGGCTGGAATTTGGGCGTGTGTAAGGCTTCGATCATGTGATGTGCGCGTGACATTTCTTGACGAGCGGTCGCATAGTTTTAGTAAAGAAGCAAGGGCGATTGCGCTGCTCGATATTTGTTCTACTTTTACAACATATGAAAGCCTTTATTTGTCAAAAGTTCATGTTACGTACATATTGTTGTGTAAGGGAGCTTGGAAGATCATACCCACGATCGATAGTAGGTATTGTGAACTGCATAACTTACATAATTCACGGCGAAATCGCCCTGCTATTTTGCAGTTGATGATAGGCTTAAAGCGCGTTTTGAAGGCTCAAACATAGATCGATTGTTCTTTTTTAAGGTACTCAAGTTAGTAAAACCGACTTTTCTACTAGATCAAATTTAAGATCAAACAAAGATTACGCACCTCAGTTGTTCTTCGATGTCGTAGATCGGGCGCTGAATATCCAGCCCGCTTCTCTTAAACCGCCGATATTATACTTCGTAAAATCGTCTGTCTTCTTTGCCTAACGTTCTTCCTCCACCGAGTTTCTCTCGCTTACGCCGCATCGATCATTGCAGAGATCAAACACTTCAAACACTTCGGTAAGGGCAATATGCAATTACGTCACAGCTCATGTCACATGACTATCATGTGATAATCGGCCCTTAGCTAACCGAATCCTTCTTGCAAAATGCCATGTCGTCAAGTAAATCAGCGGATCAACGTAGGAAGCTTCTGAGTGTTTTATTGTAATCTATATCGAACGCTTCAACTTTTCACCGATGGGGATTTTGATGCCGCGAGTTTTCAAAGAGTTATTGTAGGTTATTTTAGTGAATTTTTAGTATTTGTTGATTATCTTGAAAACTATGTCAGTAAACAAAATCCCCATCGGTAGAATATTGGGTAGCCTTATTAGGGACAGTTTAGTCCATATTCTGTGTCTCTAGGCCTAAGTTTCGATTTACTTGAAAGGAATAACTGCTAAATACAGCTGCTCGGAAAAGCGGCGAGTATTCGAACGATTGACGGAAAATTTGGTTGAAAAATAGTTAAATGTTTAGCTTAAATGTGTTCACGCAGTCTAAATGTCATTGTTTGCCATTTCTGATACGCATAAGAGAGAAAAAGTGGATTTGTTAGCAACAAAATCGCCGACTTTCGGAAGCCATTCAAGTGCGAATGGACATGTCCCACATGCGACGTCCGAAAACAGTTTCAGTGGAAAAGGCGGAGATCTAGATGGTGGCTTATAAACCTTAAAGTGGGTTCAAAATAATCTTAAGATCAATATCTAAATTTTCACCGCGTATAAATTTGGAATTCTCTTCCTTGGCTGTTATGTGCAGCATTTTGTGGTTTTCCAGCCAGGCCAAGACAAGAAATAGTGGGACATATAACTTGAATGGAACAAGCAATCAAAATTATACACGGTGAAAATTTAGCTTTACCTCTTAGAAATCACCCGTCAAATTCCTGCAGTTATGGACCGCCATCTAGATCTCCGCCTTTTACGAAGAAATTTGCCCCATGAAGAAGGCTCCTCTCAAGGCCAAAGTCACATGATGTCACGAGACGGAAGTTAACGGAAGTTACAATACAATTAACGTAAGGCCAATATTATCTTCGGTTTTTGAGGCAAATACTCTAGATCTAGTCAAGTTTTACTCATCACGCTCCTTTTTGGGAATATTCTCCTTCTTCGTCTTTGGAAGAATGCTTGTGGCCTCGGCTTTTGCAGCCGAACAACAGACACCGAAAAAGGCAAGCAAAGGTTTTGCCTACTATCCACGATCTTCTTTCACTATTCTATCAAACCTTCAGCATACGTTCTTATGTAGCTCCGTGGTTCTAAACGAAGGAGTTGAATGATTGTAAACTTTCTCTCAACATCGGATTTACCCTTCCAAGAGCTACACTTTGTACGTAAACCGGCGTTCATTTCTTAGTAAACCTTCCAAAGGAAGCTTTAATAACCAAAAACTAACACTCAGAAGTTCGACAACGAAACGTGCTTTGCAAAGTTGGGTTGGGTCGAGTGTTTTTACTTGCTTGCCGCGGAGCTTCAAAAGCTGATTCACGTTACTGGCACATGACCAGCCCACGCAACTCAGTGTAAATGAAATTCATACCCTGAAACCCGCAAAGCGCCCATGTTTTGGCTAGATTCTGCCATAACATACCTGCGTGAGGAAACAAGCTAGAGACGGTTTCTTGGGGCCAGCATTGAGCTATTCGTAGTTTGCAACTTTTCCACGTGGGTGCAAGAGAAACGTTGTTCCTGTCCCGAGTTATAGGAGCTAGAATTTCGCCCTTTGATGGCCAATTTTGATGATCTCAGCTTTGGAGAGGAATGGCGTTGGCACCCGCATGGAAAAGTTAGTAAATGTTTTGCTATAGCGATTTATGTGAATAAATAGTCTCAATTGGAAGCGTTCCACCAGGTAGCGCCCGAAGAGTTTCGCTTTTTAGTAGGGGTTAGGAAAGCCTTACATACTTCTTCGCATTCAAAGTAAGCCTTTTAAAAGGCTAATCCTCGAAACATTTACATGTCTACCTATGTATTAAGCCATCGTTTGACGCTCTGAAGCTTCTACAAGTCGAGAAATGAAGCTATAAAAACGACCGAAATTTTCACACCTCCGAATTAGCGTGGACATGTCCCTCATGCGATGGCCAGATTGGAGAGAATAAGAGAGCTAGCTATGGATAGGTACATGTTGGATTACAGTGGTTTCCCTGCAATTGCTTCAATATGTACATAAGTTTTATGAAGTGCAAATGGTGGAGGAAGGGTAGGGGGGTTAGAAGAGGGCACCTGTATGTAAATTACATGAAATTCAATCAATTCTTTTTTGTACTTAGTCTAGTAAATTCGATATTACATGTAAGAACAGAACTGGCTAGTGAAATTTTAAGACATGCATATCCACAAATAATAATACGTACCACACCACAATGTATGTAGTACCACAAGCATACAATTACTGCAGTGTGTACATACACAGGACTAGGTACTTGGTGGTAAACTCTCCACTTTTCTTAGAATATTCATACATAGGGCATTAATTTACAACAAGTAATCTCCAAATCATTACTTGATAAGAATTAATTGCACTAAGTCTTCAAGTTATTAGATTTAAAGGTATTCTTGGCAAATAATTTATCCCAACAAGTACTTGAAATAGTACAACTGAAGGAAATTCACAATGAAATTGGAGGACGGCACATTTTGTTACTTTGATCCCATAATAGATAGTGCATGTTTGTGTAATTTTCCAAAATTGACACTCAAATGTTTGAATAAAAGACCCCTGCCAGCACGATGTCTATATACCACCTGAAATGTCTTATGACATATATATTTACATGCAATGCATGGGTGTGCCGGCAGGTTATGTCCAATTTGGACATAAAACAAAATGGGAGACAGTATTGAAACACTGAAACAACCCCCCCCCCCCTTGATTTTGGCCAAAACGAGATATACAGTCCTGGAATATGCTTAAACAAGAGCAAGGCCATATCTATACTTTGCATCTGAGAAGATTAGAGGCTAATCCAGTACTTGATGGATTGTCTTTGTGTATCTTTCGCTAGGTCTACATGAAAACACAAAGATTGCAAATTCTGGCCGTAGAATCGGGGTTACTGTACACAAGTGTAGGCTCAAAATGTGCAGCAAAGTGTAAACTTACTCAATGGAAAAATGACTTTCGCTGCTCCATTCCACGGCTTCAATAGTTGAAGTTATCCACAACAAAAACCGAGAAAATGCCCATGTGGTCACTCAGGATATCAAGGTATCAGGGTATCATGGAATCTTATTTTACCTGGGGAACCGTTAGCCAAGGGCTACTATAAATGGCACCCAGAAAGAAAAGAAAAGAAGACATAGAACAAATGGAGCAACGTATGAAGATTCAATTTTTGATTCTGAGGGTTTGGTCCTTTATGAATAATCTGTGAAAGTTTCAAATTCAAAAGCTAAACATTTTCCGACCGGGATTTCATTTGAAATTTCCTTGTGCAGCCTTATTCCTTCTTTGTTGGGTAACAGATGCTGTCAAAAGGCAATATAGATTAGGCTCGGGTCTATATCAGATACAAAATAGACATGGTCGAGTATTAGTCCAAGCGTCACTTAGCGCTGTACAATTCTTAATGACAGAAACAAGTATATCATTTTCAGTGCTTTGATAAGGTCCACCATTTTTATTATAATACTCTCGTTTATGTCCTAATCACCCATAACATACCTGCGTGAGTATTATAATATTACTTTTGTTATACATACATGCAATCCAAATTTGCTAACACACAAGTAGCAGGGTTCTATCCAGTGGGGGGGGGCGGGGGGGAAGCTTCCACCCCAAGCTCCCTAGCTTCCACCCCCAAAAAATTCCAACTGCAATACAAATTACTATGGAGTAGGCCCTACTTGAGTGTCAAAGTTTACCTTGAATGGTCTAATTATAAAATGGCCTCAAATGCAACATCATATAACCTAAAAACCCAAATTTCCCCTAGGGAGGCATGCCTCCAGATCCCTCTAGTTAAGTACTATGTATACTCCTGCACTCCATAGTATATGTATATGGGCATGCACAAACACACACACACACACACACACACACACACGCACATACACACACGTGTGCACATGTATACACACAGGCACTCATTGTATTAGAAGGCCCTACTTGAGTGTGAAAATTGGCCTTGAATGGTCTAAAATGGCCTCACATGCAACATTATCTCACCTACAAACTCAAATTTTCCCTGGGGGGGCATGCCCCCCCAGACTCTCCTAGTTTCATATATTATATATACCCCTGCACTCCATATACATATCTGCATATACCTCTATTATCACTGTACTGCATGTGTTTTATAGATGTCAGGATACCACATATACATACATGTACCTGCGCCCCTACTATACTTTGTAATCACCCCCTCCCCCCCCCATCACCCTGCTATATACATACAATACACGCATCAAATCTATGTGTATATCTTGCGCGGCAGTCATTCACTGTAATACTCAAGCCGGCTTCCCCCCCAAATTTTAATCCTAGATAGAACCCTGAGTAGTCATGCATGAAAAAAGAAACACAAGTGCGAGCATATTCTGTGCTATCAATCTTCTCAGTATATTCACACTTACAGCAGGAAAGCTTGACAATGATAGCTACAACCAACACCACAATGAGAACCACGGGTATGAGCAGTACCAGAGCTGCTAAACAAGCAAGATTGGATTCTGATGTAGTATCAGCATTCCCTGCTGAGCAATCTGCATAGATTTAGAAAAAAATTCTCCCACAGTAAAGATGATGGGGAACTTCATGCATGTTTCCAAATTCATATCCAGTGTAATCTGAAGAAAATTCTTGAAATTACACTTAATTCCAAGAATGTCACACACAATCCATCAAACTTCATTTATACACACATCAATCGTTCCATGGGAATTTTACAGTAAAACATTCACGTTGGAAGCTATACAAAACAGCTTTTAAGTTGAACAAATTCAACTTTGTTTTATGATAAAATGATACACTGCACGAAGACCAGAGAAGTACTGACTACAAGATCACCCTGTTAAGAATGTTTGGAAAAATAATAATGTTAGTATATTTAATTTTATAATGTACTTGAAAATCTATTATACTAATGTATTCAAAATTATACTATATTAATGTACATACATTACTAATGTACCAAATATTTGAGGAGCTCAATTTTTTGTGGTTGGCTACTCTTGAAATATTCGCAAAAATAACATTGATGTGATTTTATTTCAGTTTCTACCAACCAAACTCGATGTGCACCATGCTACACAAGTTTTATGCTCCAGCGCTCATCCTCGGAAAATGCAAAGTTAAGCTCCTTGAAATTTTAGCACTATTCAGTATACTTTATATTGAAATCAATTTGAATGATGCTATAACAATAATAATATTGGTCTTATGTAATATAATTAATGTAAAAACATTAAATAAGCAAAAATTATATGTGACATCTTCACCTGTTGACACAGTGGCATTTTTGCGTTCATTATTCTTGAGGTAGGTACACTGAACAGTTGCTCCATTGTCAGCTGCCGTAATCCCATGAATAGTGATGTTAGAGGATTGAGTGAAACGACTTTGGTCTGGACTGGTTATCCTTTCATTTTGTTTGGCTAGAAAAAATCCACTTGAGTACAACAAATTATTAACTTTAATTCCACGCAAACCATGAATTGCCCACTGTACTGTAAAGCCTGTCCTATTTATGCTACAAGCAAAGGTTTGTTGACCACCACAGTCCGGTGAGATTCTAACCACTTGTGTCAGAGCTCCTGATCACAACAAATAAACATAACAAAACCATTTCTCAACCATTACACTTGCATACCAAAAAGAGCACTACCTGTGAGGGATAACGTACACACACGATCGCACGCATGCACGCACGCACACACACACACACACACACACACACACACACACACACACACACACACACACACACACACACACACACACTCACCATCATATACTCACCTAGTATACTGTAGAGGAAAAGGGCAAGAGAAATAACATTTCGACACAACCACATATTCCCTGGGCTCTCTAGTTATACTATACACAGTTATGTGGAAAGCTATAACGGCTGTAACATAAATTATATTATTCTGTTTATAACATGTACGTGACAACTAATTTAAACACTGCATTAGACATATATACACATAATATTATAATGTTATGAACTGACTGACTTGTTCTGTTTAAACTGTATGGCCTCTTCACCCAAACAACTCCATATAAGGTTTCAAGTCATTGTAAACATTGAATAGTAACAGAGCTTGCTGTTGTTATAAATTAGCAGAGTAATATAATACTAATTGTATACTAATTGAAAAAGACTTCAAGTTGCATTCATAGGACATACAGTATAGCAGGCTAAAGGAAGCTGCAGCTGCCTGTAAGTGGTGGCCATATGCATCTCAGCCTGCTTGCATGATAGCATGCAGTTACCACTTTAATTGATATATCTATGATATAACCAGGAGATGCATAATTTTCAAAGGCTATTAAGTGATAAGACTATTGACCCTGCCTGCCCCAGCATTTCCTCCAGCCCTGTACATACACACACTGCAAGCAATAATAACACAAGAAAAATTTGATTAGAGCAGCCATTTTGTTGCGCTAACACCGTACTGGTTGAATATCTCAGTAATTTCCAGTATAACTAATATTTTATAAGGCTGTATCTTAGAAAGTACAGAACATAGTATGTCCAAACTTCATTAAAGAATTCGATTGTGTTGTATCTTGCTATAGGTAACAAATTAGTACAAATTCGAAATCGCGTCAAAATGCGAACCCATACTGCAAAAGCCACTTCATGGCCTAAATAACCTTAAAGAGTTAATTTAGGAGTATGTGCTAACTCAGGTATTTTAAGGTCCACTAACGTTTTCTTTCATTTCAGAAATCAATAGTATAATCTGAAACACGAAGAATGATAGCCATCTTGGTGGGATGCGAGCCAAAAAAAACAATTATGCGTGGCTGTTTCCTGTCTTCCAGTTTGAAAGTTGGTAGAAGGTGGTGACATGACAGTAGGCGGACGTAATTAAGTACACTACATGAATTGGAGCAAAAAAGAAATCAGCGTGCTCTGCAATACCTTGCCATATGATCAAGGCGAATCTTCTTTCATGCCTAACTAACCTCAGGTAGGATAGATGCAAACTCAGCCAGAAAGAGGGTGTGTTGGTTTTAAAGGAATGTTATAAAAAAGTGTCACATTTGCTAATTTTGCGTAAGTTGGTCATGTGCAGACTTCATGAACGCGGACTGGATAATTCGTTTTCTTCTTGTTTTGTTCTTTCTCAATCTTGTGAAAGCTTAACATCACCGTAAATTAAGAAAATCGATAACCGAAACAGGAAAAAGTTTGCTGGAAAGTAGAATGTATTGCAACATCAAGAGCAAAGTCACCTGACATTGGCATGACTTGCAGATGACATAAGCTCGAGGACCAATTTTCTTTGCAAAAGGCGGTCTACTCAGCGGTGCTTTGTAGCTCTGAAACTTTACAAGGTTGTTGACAAAGGGCAATACTAAGTTCTCACTGTATGGCTTGTTGATACATTGCTCCGTTCATTTTATGTGCAGGTGTTTTGTATGTGTGTCTTCTTGAAAACTATAAAAACCTGCGCATAACAGGAACAAAGACGAATTCCAAGAAGCCATATGGTGAAAAGTTAGTTACCGGCTGAAAGGGTTGGCTACGCTAGACCCCCACCCCCTAGTCTGGCTGAAAGGGCTGGCTATGCTAGACCCCCCTAGTCTAGCTGAAAGGGTTGGCAAATTTCGTAGGAACCTTTTGAAGTGAAAATTGTATCACAGTGCTACCTTTTAGTAGACTGCCTTTTGGAAAGGAGTTGTATTCATATACTTTTGAATCTGCCGATTTATTCCCTGAGTAAGATCTTTGAGAACGTTTTGAGTGCAGAAGTGTACAAATATAATGTAAAAGTATTGTACAGTGCCTTTGTTTTTCTCACACAACGAAACAGGAAAGAAAAAATGGGGTGTATTTATGGTAAAGTCTATCGGCCTCCCTTTTGTTCTATGTGCAAAATGCACATAACTCACCTTGGACATTGCAATGCTCACGACAAACGCAAAATTGCATGGCCTGCGGACTTTTCGTTGGTGAGGGCTACCAAAGTATCTGAGTTGATATTAGCTGCTGCTTAACTAAACGTTCTTTAACTTCTTTGTGATGTTTAGGCTATATCCTAGGTTTTTAGGTTGTCATGAAGGACATTTTGCACTTGCACTTGGATTAACCCAAACCCAAGTGAACACCAGACTATTACTCAATTGCTCAGTTCTCCATTCTTTGAGATTGGAGTGTGTGAAATAGTATCTAAGGTAGACATACTACATCATTCAGCAATGCATCTGTGGTACATAATAATAGTTCGTATGCTAAGCCTTGTTAACAATGGATAAGTCTAACTTTTCACTGTGGATGACCATGATAGCTCCTTCCTTTCGTTTTATGTGCACGTGTGTTCGTAGTTTACTTCTCTCCAATAACTACAAAAAGCTGTACATCTCAAGAACAAGCAATCATGTCAAAATCGCTCACGTGAAAAGTTAGATAAAGATGCTAGGAAACTTTCCATGTAGAAATCATAGCACTTTGTCGTTGTTTAGAACTCCACCTTCTTACTAAAGCCGAATTTCCAGGGTTTGGATAATGTTTTTTTTCTACATTTGAAGAATGAGTTATCAACAATCAAACTTCAGAAAAATAATTAGAAATGCTGCTGTAGCATACTGTTTATTTGTTTATGTTGCTTACTCTTCATGTAGGGAGAAAATTGGGGTGTGTTCACGACCAACTTTGTCGGCGGCCATCTTGTCTCAGGCTCGCTGTGCACATAAATTCCCTGTATACTTGAAAGTGAAATCAGTTGCCAATGGCTGAAGATGCAGGAACACCAAAAGGGTTGGTAAACTGGTAAAAAGGTTAGACTAGAATTCATGGGTGGGACCTAGCAGCTCCTTACAAACCCCAAATGCCTAAATGGGCCGTACCAGTAAAAATGCCAACGGTCACAATCGCATGTGGGACATGTCCATAAACTTGAAATCTCAATGGAGGCGCTAATCAGAAAGAATTTCGCGACTTTAGATGGGTTCGCTACGAAATGTCATGTGACCAGCCCGTGACTTAGGAAAATGTTGCTGTGCACGTAAAGATTCCAAAACAGCCTTACATGATGTTAAAACTGTAAGATCGACAATTATTCCAGTCAAACGGCCTTCGGCTACAGTGAATCCTAGTCTCGCGTCTCCAGCCCCTTTCCGTTGACGACATCATAAAAATTCGACAAAATCTCTAACAACATCAAGGAGAAAGAGGCTGGCTATGCGAAACTAAGTGAATCTTAAGCCTTCGATCAAATTTGAATATGTCAGTAACTTTCTGGTCTGGCTTACCTAGCTTGAGTTTCTTCGATCTTTTCTCCTTCCGAAAAACATCTTCGAAAGCGATTCGGTTCGTATACAAATGCGACCAAAGCAGAATTCAAAGAGCTATTCGACGGCGAAAGGTTATGTATCAAAGATCAAAGGTACAAAAAAGAAGAGACTTCGTCTGTATTCCACTTCACTTGCTACTTGACGCGACTTTTAGGTGACGTCACTTTCCATATCATGCGACGGTCATGTGACAAAATGGCTACCAGCTAGTTCTAGGCTAGTCAAAACTTTAATGGCTGGGCGGCAGTGGGAAAAAGCCTATTGGCATACTTTTTTACATTTATTGGCTGTATTATAGGATAATAAATAACTTCCATGTTGGGGATTTTGATTCATTGCCCGATTCAGACGTTACAGGCGAAAAGGTGAGCTAACATGGTATGAAATTGTGGTTTTTGCCGTTTTTCTCTAAAACTCTTAGAGATATTTAAATCCCCAACATGGAAGTTTTAGATACTTAGGTAAGGAACCTGTATACCAACATTTGTGCCCTTGGCTTTGAAGCTGCACTGCCGCCCAGCCGTTTTTCGTGTTTTTATATGTTTGAGGAGAATGCGCATACATTCCAAGGAACGTAGAAAATTCTTTCAAGTTTGACATCGAACGAAAGGTAATGCAGCCATCTACACAATGGTATTAGTTGTTAGAAGATAGCGCGTATTTGTAGTAAGAAATAAAACTAAAAAGTGAAGACAAATTTTCTGATCACTGAAGCCATACAAGTGTCCGTGGACATGTTCCACATGCGATGTTCAACACTATAAGCAAAACACAATCTTCCATGCATGGCAAGGTTGTGTACATAGTGAGTTCAAACCCAAAGGTGAAGTAAAGAAACCTTTCCTTGGAGATTCTACGTAATATGTGTTGCACCCAAAAGGAACTCATCACATGCGAGCATGTGACAAACCAACAGTGATGACAGCAAACACCACTATACATCTGCTGTATAGTACCAATAAAAAATCCTTATACAAGACACATGTACAGATACGCATGCTTTCAGTCAACTCTATAGCATAATTAAAAGTCTGCCACACTCATTTCTAGGACAACAGATCATGCAGATCATGTGACATTCTCACCTATTGACACAGTTACAGTCTTAGACTTGCACCAGCGATATTTCTTGCCAATGAGGTAGGTACACCTAGGCAAGTTGGACTGAGTGCACACTATGCAAATTCCTATATCCCGCAACACATATGTACTTTTAATGTGCTGCACATGTGGGATGTAGAAATTTGCACAGTGTGCACTCAGTCCAACTAAACTCTGTCTAGCCCTATACCCGTCTAGCCTCATGCATGTGTAGCCCTATCTCGTCTAGCTCTATGCCTGTCTTGCCCTTTGCCCACCTAGCCCTGTACCAGTTTTGCAACTTAACCTTGTTCCAAGTGTTTTTGGAGAATCCTTTTTAGGGGCTGCCGCAGGCAGCCCCCATATTGTTTTCATTTGGACTTCCGGTGTAACGCTCGTCCGATATATATATATATATATATATATAATATGAATTTGAAGAGAAGTCTTTTAATAGAGAATTTATATACTAGTAATAGTGAAGTATAAATTTATACAGGAATGAGTTACAGGAATTGTTTTGAAAACAATTGCCAAATATGGCAATTGTTTTCAAAACAATCGTCCAGTTACAATAAACAGTATGTTCAATGAATGTTCAGCTGTGCACTTACACTCCAATGCTTTGCAAGTGATTCGAGTGCGTGGGGCTGAAGCCCCCACGAGTTTTTAACTCGAATTACTTGTTTGATAATGGCTTTTTGCACGATCCTGTGTCAATCCTTCATCCTTTTACCATTTTAAAATGTTTTTTGTACACCCTTGTATATATATATAATATATATTATATATATATTGTATATATATTATATATATATATATATATTATATATATTATATATATATATATATATATATATATATATATATATATATATATACAAAATTATTATTGTAAGTCACTTTATAAAGCACATGTGCACATTGGGAAATGCATCTGCATTTAACAGCTTATGCTAGTGAGTGTCTTATAGTAATAATATAATTATATTTAGTTATTATAATTATTAGTATTATACTTTATTCCAAGTGTATATCAGACTTTGTACGATTATATTATCCAAAAGTATAAGATGCACACTCACAGGTCTAAGTAACATACATGTGACTAAACAATAAAATGTGTTACAGTACTGCAATGCAGCATGAAATTCCCCCTCTGAACTCCATCATAGTGGACTATTTTATGCTGGATTTTCAGTCATTGAAATGTTGTGGCCTTTGTTCCTTCATGCAACTTGTTCATAAGTGTTTTCTTCCTTCGAAGACGAATTTTGTTGAGGAACTTTAGTACAGCAGCGTCTTGCTACAAGGACGGCAACCACTACACTGATCATATTGATCAACAGCAGAACTACTGATGGAATTAGGCCAACTAGAACATAACTGGTAGATGCTATGGTGACTGATTCTGTTGGATTTGCAGAATACTGCCCTGAACAGTCACCTACATGCATTCAACAGTGACAACAGAAAACATTTGATTCACTAAACCAGCCATATACCATATAAAATGCTTGTACCTGATACATGTACAGAAAGGCATGCACGTTAGCTTTCAGGCAGCCCTAATTCAAAGTCCACAGCACTCATTCCCTTGACAACAGATCATGTATGCAGATCATGTGACATCCTCACCTACTGACACAGTTACAGTCTTAAACTTGATTCTTAGACTACCATTTCTCTTGAAGTAGGTACACTTAACAGTTCCTCCACTATCTGCTGCGCAGGTATGTTATGTCCGATTTCTGGACATAAAACAAAATGGCCGACGTACTCAAGGTACCATATATTTTCGCTTAATTCTTTGTCTAAATGTAGGTGGACTTTCCAAAAATAGCAGAAACAGCATCTGTCCCATATATACTTGGCTTCGAAAGCGACAAAAGTTTGCTATAACCTCTACAAATCACGTGTAGTTAGTTTTCTCTGCACCATACGAAAATATTTCAAAAGGCAAAAAGGCGGTGGTTAGGATCTCGGATTTTGGACACGAAAATAGGTTCAAATGAAAGCACAGATTGAAAACTTACTAAATCGAATCTTGGGCAATGATGCTCCACTCGACGGCTGTTATGTCCAGTGGTTTCTGCCCGAAAACAAGGTTCCTGCTCACAAGACGTTGGACATAAACCGAAGGGAACAACGCACATTGCTCCAAGATTCGATTCTGAGGGTTTGGTCCTTTAGTAACAACATATTACAGTTTCAAAGCTAAAAGCCGAGATCTCTACCACCGCCTTTTTCAATGAAATTTTCCTGTCGATCACAATTGCCTTTCCAGGTTGAGTCACGAATCGTCACGTGTTTCACAAACGTCTTTCTCGTATACTCACGTATACGTTCCGCTTGTACATGACATCATCGCCAAAACAAACTACAAGTGCATGACAAACCCAAACAGTGCTCACTATAATGAAATTCATTGTATGAAGCCAGATAACATCGCGCTTTTGGCTGGATTGTGACATAACACACCTGCGTGCTGTAAACCCACTGATGGTGATGGTAGAGGATGACATGTAATTCATCACGTCTGGACTGGTTATCCTTTCATTAAGCACAGGTAGTTCAAATCCACTTGAGTAAGTTATATTATTAGTTTTAATTCCATGCAAACCTTGAAGTGTCCAAAATACTGGAGTCCTATCCTTCTCCGCAGTACAAGTAAAGGTTTGCTGATCACCACAGTCCAGTGAGACTGTACCCTCAGGTGTCAGAGCTCCTGAAACAAATAGAAACAACTCTCTACAGCACTACTTAAACACTTACATAGTAGTGTATATATACCTATAAACTCCTGCACTCAGTCACTTTGTATACTCACCCACTACCCTGTACATGTACAGGAAAAGACCTAAAGAGATCATAGCATTTCCACACAACCAAATTTTCCACATTCTCTTTAGTTGATAATGTACATTATATCATTGCTTTTGTTCTTTACACCCTTTTATAATAATATATTTTGTAACAATTACAAATGACATTGTAACTTGAATCTAAGGGTTTTGGTATACAGCAGGAAACCCAACATTTCAATTGACAATATACAAATATACTGCAAGTATGGCCGTTTTCACCCAAACAGCTCCTTAATTATGTTTCAAGTCACTGTGTAAACATGGAAAATTAACAGGTCATACGCTACCATTATAAGGCTGAGTGATATTGCAAATTGCTAATGGCACGTATTTATGACACACAGTCACTACAACCGATGATAGAATTCACAGCATAATGCTCGTGTAATACTATATATTATTATAGTGGACGGATTCTCATACTACTCGGCTGTGTATTAAAATTATGTCTGGGACCACAACATTTCATCACAAAATTAATTACAGTAACTTGAATGAATTAACTTAATGCACTGTGCACTGGAAATATTATGCTCCTTGACGTCATAATAAATGGTGGAAAGGCACTACAATGAATGTTCAGCGGTTTTAGAGGTCTGAAACCAGATGCTAGGAAATCAAACAATTTGGAATACTTTCCTTGATCAGATGATTCACCACACAATATGCTTTGCTCTATAGGACACAAAGTGGTACGGCATACTGGCACTTATGGTCTTGATAATAATTATTATACACTTGCATGTCACAAAATGTTATACAATTTGGTTGTTGCATGCGCTTTAACTGGTCAGGACTAATTCAGGCCAACAATCACACCAGCTAAATGGAATGCAATATTGCATGTTTTGGAAACTGCAACACCTGGTCCACACGCAATGGTACTAATCTATAATGACTATGTTCAAATTGGGGGATTTGATATTCATCAGTGTAGATACACACCATCTGAACACGAACACGATTCCAAGTAAAGAAAAATTACTTTGCACTGTTCAGTAATAGTTGCACAGTGTACATTGAACTACTGTAACAATAAACAAGAGTTTGCAATGCACTAAGTTGACGTACCTCATGCTATCTCAATTTACTAGGTATATTACATTAGATCTTTTTAGTGTATACATGCATCCGCATACATGCGTATGCTAACACACACACACACACACACACACACACACACACACACACACACACACACACACACACACAGAGAATGTGACAAATGCACACATGCACAAAAAGGCACAAAATTTCTGCTTGATATGCAAATTCATGATGGGGGAGATAATACACACAAGGTGACATGAGAAAGAAGGTACAATGATTGTAAGTCAATAAAACGCATACTTGTATTTGAATAGAATTTAATTTAATATCATAATATTTGCAACAAGACTTAATTTGAAACTCAACACCATACCATCATCAACTACAGAAGAAAAAAAAGAGAAGCGAAAATCCGCAACCAAACACAATTCTAACATTTTATATACCTCTTTTAATTTGATTGTCAACAATATTATAACGGTTGATGTAGTTGTATTTCAGCACGCGGAGTAGGTACAGTCCTCAGCAAATCTTCCTCATTGACAAGTCTTCTGATCACCAAATTAAGTGCGCTGACTCGTACGTATTGTTTGGCCCAGAAGAAACAAAGGCAAGGAGACATACACTGGATGATACCTCACTAGGTGAAGGAATGAGATGTTCTGTGAACAAAAATGAAAAGGAATATGAATTACTGCATATAATTAACAAAACTCACCCTTTGTTAATATAGCCGGTGGCAGAATGGATGTTTCTTTCGCGTTATCCTAGAAGATGCTCAGTTCACACATAAGAGGGAACAAAAATTTTCATTAAACATAGAACAAAAAGAAGCATTTACTCAAGTTCCTTACCGATAGGTAGAATGTTACTTTGCAGCGCACGTGGCGCCAGTCGCTGCTCGCAATCAGTGGGCGGAGTCGACTGTTTCCGCCAATGAAATTGTTCCTAGCGCGCAGCATTGTGTGCGTCACAGTAAAAATGGCTGATTGGTTCTGTTCTGCTTTGCTCTGGCTGTTGACATAAGATTATAAACATTATCCATGCGTACCAGTACAGGATGGCTGTAAACGAAAGCAAACCAGAGAGGGGTACGTATGTGTGTGTGTTTTCTGCGTTGTATCCGTGGTTATTTGACCCTCATTACGGCTCAGTAGCGGGCCATGATTCATATCCATTTGCCCTTTAATTCCATGTTCTTCATTCTCTATTCGGTGTTACCAGAATCTACTCATTGCCAACTGTTGCATGTTGTAAGCAAGTTTTCTTCTTGTAATTCAATGCTACCTTAGTGTCGTAACTGAACTAAAATAGTGTATAAAGACTCAGTTCTATTGGGCAATCAAAGCACATACATGGAGAGTTCAAACGAGGGTTGAACCATGTAATTTAGGATGTTATATACATTTCGGACAAATCTTCAACTAAGTGCATGTGCAATATGATGCGCCAGATAAACTGCAGGTTTCTTTTTATCCCATTACACGTGTATAATTACTTTGTGTGCATGTTATGATTGTGTGTGGATGAGTACATGAAGTTTCCATTTGTGTGTGCGTACACATGTACACGTTCATGATCTTGTTTGTGCACTCTTGTATGCCTAGGAGATAATGTGCTGCAAATTCCCCACACAATTTGTTAGTTAGTGTGAAGATTAAATCGACGTATATACCTGCATTATCCAATGCCTGCATATCAGTTGAATACCACCTGTATTAAATGTCACATGCCAACTTGCCTGTACCCACACAACACATAATGTCATGCATATAGACACAGCAGAATTTGTACAATCATATATACATACATATGTACACATATACCGTACTATGTATGTACAGTATATACATGTTGCTATACTTGTTCCTTGCCAAGTACATGATTGTCTACCTTTCATATTTTAGCAGTATATAATTATAAATGCAAAATTATACGTAATTCACTACATACATATGAACTTATATTGAGCCCAAATGTGATAAGATGCATAACCTATAAAACATTCACTATGTACGTACAGTGGAACCTCACAAATACGACCACCCTTGGGACCGTTGTAAGTGGTCTTAATTTTGAGGTGGTCTTATTTCTGAAAATACTGCCCAGAATAGCTTGGCGCTGGCACATCCAAAAGTCTTTCCATAGACACAGGATGCACAAAGGCAATAAAACTGTAGAAAAATTGTACCATCACACCTCTTTTATTGTTACTCCATTACGATGTTAAAAAAGTGACCCCAAGTTTACCATCTCTTTCTACTGAGTTGTCGTTTAAAGTAACAGTCCACTGATAATACTTGGTCTGATACAAGTCACACTATTCCCACAGTTTGGTGATGATGTAGGACAGTAGGTGAGTGCAGTGGATGTGACTGAATAGCCAGTGGTTTGTGACGGGGCGATCTGTCAAAGGCTGTGCAACTACGTATACTTCTCAGACACAAAGGAGTGCCTGTACGTACGGAAAGGAAATTCATTGCAATAATCCAAAGTTGCAGCAGCTATGGTTTGAACATGCATGGATTGCATTTCATGCTATTGATAAGTACTTATGTACACCAATCTGGTGAGCTTTGAGTACAAGAATACTTTTTCTTCAAGTATATGAATTTATTTCATACAACATTATTTCTTTTTGACACCACACACACACACACACACACACACACACACACACACACACACACACACACACACACACACACACACACACACACACACACACACACACACACACACACACACACACACACACAAGCACACACACACCTACAAATACTTAATTCTGTATCAGCAAGAACAGTGAACTGAATTTAACCCTTCCTCCATTGTCTGCTGTAGTAAACCAAAGGATATCAATGGTTGAAATTTGAGTGACAACACTTGTGTCAGTGGTAGTGATCTTGATATAGATGCTGCCAGCTGTTATGAGTCCACTGCTCTCCACAGTAGTATATCCCACTCAATCCAGTGACAGTCAACATAGCTGCTGTACTATAGTTACCCTCAAGTGATCATGAATGTCTGTTAACTCCTACAATCCAGTGAGACTTTGGTGTAAGTCTACCTACGTACATGAGGGATAGGGAAAGAAGCATAGTGGTCATTTGTGCGTATTTACAAGCTCAAGTGTTTGTAGTTGCGTATCCCTTGCAAACTCATTCATACTCGTCTCTAGAATTCTGTTATTTCTATGTTTACTATATCCTTTCATACTCTCAGGGAGGGCATGCGTACAGCTCTAGGGGAGTGTCCCTACTGCACAAAGTTTGCCTTATCCATTGCAATTCACACTTACTCTATGATCATAGCTAAAAACATTTGCAAAGTTGTACGTACGTGCATAATGCTCATAGCCATGTACACATGTTAGTCATTTTACTATGGATAATGCCATCCTGCAATTGTTCATAATAATTTCTATAACACCCCATGGCCGTAGGAGCACCCTTTGGATTGGTCCATTCAATTTGAACCAAAACATGACATACAGCATGAGGCGTGCGTTCATGCAGACTGGTCGCGTTCAGTTTATACTATAATCATTAATAATAATATGCATGTATGTGCATAGTATACCACGATCAAACTTAAAAGCGTATAAAATATATTCTTTCCAGCTAAATGGCTATATAGAATTCCTAAACTAGCACTTTCAGTCAATTTTGAAGATGTTTGAATGGTGAGACGAAGCAGTGACAAACTCCTGCAAAGTTTCCTTAAGCTCCGATGCATCAGTTATGTCCTTGTGTGAATGAAGGATCATGTGATGATTTAGTCATCATAGCAGCATGGTGGTTCTTAAGTAGAATTTAATACGCCGTATGGTACTGAACGAGCGCTCAGATGTTGCATTAGTTGCTGGCATTGTCGATACTAGCCCGAGAAGATGGTGGACTTGTGATATGAAAGTAATTTGAGCCTTGCATAATGATCGAAAGTGATCTACGATGGTGTGGATGCTGGCTTCTGTCTCACCAGTGTGTTCCTGACGGTAGTGAATGACCTTTTTACCTTGGTAAAGATTAATTATTAAGTAGTTCAGTGCTGGATTAGATATCGGCATGTATGTAAACATAAATACACCCTATTTTATTCTTTGCTGTTATCATCTGTGAGTGAATTGAAGGTATGTATACGCAATGCTTTTAAAATCATAATTTTACATTTCTGCACCCAGAATGTTCACAAAGTATCTCATTTAGTGATTACATTGGTAGATTATTTCGTATCCAAAACAATTTCCACGAGACATGCAGTCTACTAAACGGCAGCACTATGAGATGATTTCTACATTAAAGGGGTCCTTCAAATCGCAGCTAACTTTTCACCATAATAGCCTAAGCCCCTTTTGAATTTCATCTTTGTTCCTGTGATGTGTAAGTTTTCTGTAGTTTTCGGGTAGCTAAGTATAAATAAGATGCATGCATGAAATGGACACAAACTATATTAAGACCATACAGTCAAAACTTAGTCACATGTCCAACCCATTTGAAATTCGCAAATGTGGCAGTTTTTTAACATTCCTTTAAAACCCTGAAGCTCCTTCAATCTTTCTGGCTGAATTTGCACATAACCTACCTGTGTACGTTTGTGAATGGTAAACCCTGCAATTCGTCACTTGTTGTTAGATATTCTTGGACAGCATTGCCCGTACGTGCTGAGTGTTATCTTGCACGCTTTAGCTCAAACAAATTGTTTCAAGTGTCTTGCCCTATCTTCATTATATATAGATTCTAAAAGGAGGGAGATTTACCGTAGAAGTTGCATGCCAACTTGCCTTCACCTACACAGCAGCATGCATGCACACACAGTAGTATTTACATGTATGTACAGTATGCGTGTTGTAATACTTAATCCTTTGAAATCACATGTCTGCCTTGCATGGAGCAGTGCCCCAATTATCAATGGTCACCAAGTATGTACGTACACACCTACTGGACTTAATGTACGCCAACATAAAAGCTGCCCATAATCACACTGCAGAGATACTTGAAAAAATGTTAGTTGGTTGCTATAGTATCAATTGTAGCCCGAGATTAATGCATTATATTATTGTATTGATATCTTAAAGTTTTTGATTATATGTATAAATATGACATTATTGTATATTGCATACACACATAAATGCTACAAAAATTATGAATCAATGCTTCACGTTTGTATATACTTAGTTTAATAAGTGATGTATAGTATTGAGTATACAGTGTACATTGTAATATATATACTGTGACTTCACTGCAGCAGACCATAAGCTGGATTTTCAGTCTGACTCAATGAAGTGGCACTATAAGGTACGTATAATGGGGTATGTTGTTGAGATACATGTTTGTTACATGCATGTTCATGAAATGCATGTTTGCATGTACGTATAACTCATTGTGTTTATTACAGTAACTTTCAAAATTGTGTAATAATGATTGTATCAGCTAATAGGAATGGTTACTATTTGCAGTGGTCACAGTACTTGAAGTGGTCAGTGGGCATTGGTTGCTATATTAGTGGCAGTGGTTGCACGCAAACTTAAAGAAGTAATCTCGATATTTGAAGGATAAGTCTTTTCAGTTGTAATCCTATAGCAGTGTCTCGTTATGAGCACAGCAACCACTACACCAATGATGTTAGTCAACAACAGAACAACTGATGGTATTATACCAGCTAGGATGTAAGTGGTAGCTGAACTGCCCATTGAAGGAGTAGACTCCTGTACTGTGTTCTCACCTACACATGAGGAAACAAACAATTACAGCTCTACAATAGTAAATCTGTACTTGCCTTGAGTATGTGCCCTTACCTACATATGTACACATATTATGCAGTATATTAAGCAAACAGCTGATTCTTAGTCTACATTTTTATTGAACTGTACTGGCTATGCCCATGTACGTGTATGTGTATCCATACTCACACTACTATTGCACCACTGCACAGCCTAACTACAAAGCATGTACCTTCAGTTTTGTTAATCGCAGTACTCTTGTTCGGCTCACATGTCAAGTTTGTAGTCAGTTTGATAGAATATAAGTGACATGAAGGAATACCTGTACGTATGGAAAGGAAGTTCATTGCAATGATATGCAATTGCAGTAGCTATGGTTGCTACATACATGGATTGATGCTAATTATATGTACATTATACTAAACTGTTACAGTAGATGATTGAGTACAAAAAATACTTTATTTCAAATGTAAATTTATTTAATTTATTATCTCTTTTTGACCTTTAAATTTCTCAAAATCTACATGACGCATATGTATGTACTATATAGCTGTTCCCAAACATGCATGTAGTCCAACATACACACACACACACACACACACACACACACGCACACACACACATGCATGCGCACACTCACACACACACACACACACACACACACACACACACACACACACACACACACACACACATGCACACACACACACACACACACACACACACACACACACACACACACACACACACACACACACACACACACACACACACACACACACACACACGCACGCACGCACACACAGACACACACACACCTGCAGATACATTAGCTAATCCCTGAATATCAATACACAGTACAATTCCTCCATTGTCTGTTGTAGTACACCCAGTGATAGTGATGGTAAAATTTTCAGTAGGAATTCTCGAGTCATTTGTAGTGATCCCTTCCTTGTTGATGTCTAACTGTCCACTGGTCCCCAGATTAGTCGCCCCATTCAATTCAGTATTAGTCCACACTGCTTCTGGTCCTGTTACATTACAAGTGAATATCTGTTGACTACCTACGTGCAAGAGAGATATACTGTAGAACAAACATTGTGCAAGGTCAGTGTATGGGAATTTGCATACCCACGGTAGTGTATTTGTGTACCCCTTACATACCCCTACTTTCCTTTGAGCCAACCAGCCAATTTTGAATGTTTGCTAGTATTTTCATACTCAGAGTCTCAGGGACGGCATGCATACAGCTTTGGGGAAGAGTCCCTACTGACAGGTGCAAATTTTGCCATATCCGGTGTAATTCACACTAAGAACTGTGCAAGAGCCCAATCTAAATTTATGCAGGTGTAATCTTTCACAGCTGGCTTCCACTCTGTGAATACTGAAACTGTAAAACCAAGATACGAAAATTAAAGTGTATGTGGTTTATCCTGTCCAGGTGTGCTGCAGCTGAGGAATACAGTGCTGATGAGCTCAGGCTTTGCCCTCAATTCATCTGCACTGTATATTTCTGCTGAAGCACACCTGGACAGGATACTTGCAATTAAGCTTCTCTAATCCTGGAAACCTTTCTATAGCAGAATTTATCAGTTTGACCACCCCCCCCCCCCTCCCCCCCCCCCCAACTACACCTATTATGCCATAAATTTACACTGGTAGTCATTAATTGCAATGTAACTTCAGAAGAGAAGGAGCTACGTACATACATAAAACTTTCACTGCTGAGCCAGCATTTTGGAGGCTGCAATCATTGCAACAAATAGCCCTGTAACGTTTAGCAGTTCAATTTGGTACTAAGCACGAAGCAATGCAATATTTTTTACAAAGCTGGAGATAAATAATCGGATATTTGGGACTTTAAAGTCCCGATTTGTAAAGGCGAGAATAGGGATGTGAGGGTTAACAAAGGTTTTCAGTTCCCAAAGTCTCCATTACAGAGAAATCTACCATACTACCAATCGTACCCCAGCTACTTCCTTTGTCATCAATAACAATCACACTGCTTCTTACCTGTCACACTTTCCATGGCTGACAAGACAAGTACTACACAGAACATCCACACATACATCATCTTGAAGTTTATCTGGAGATTGTCATGAAATCATGGATCATGTACCCAGCTATATATACTAACGTATGTGTAGGGTACACCCTACAAATGCATCACATGATAACATAATTATATTAGGTATATAATGCAGCTCATATACGTATAATATGTGGTTTGTGCATGGCTGTAATTATATGGCTGTTGGTAACTAAACAGAGGACAAATTCTTAACTGTCTCCCTTGGAACATATTTTTAGGAATCCCACAACTTGCCAGGGATTGTCTAGTGGTATCTTAAATAAAGCCATGTTAGGGAATCATTCGGATACAGCATGCGAATGAGCATTCATGGATGCCTACGTTGCAGTAATTTTAGCAGTAACTTGCTACACGATCAAAACTGGCTAAATCTTATGTAATTGGTTACTGCGAAACCTGTCCATCCGATTCATACTTGACTGCTTTACTTCCCTGACTACAGCATTCTTACCAAACTTGTCTTCTTTGTGAGACAAGGGACTGCATCGAACGTCGATGTGTACGCTTTTTAGGTAACGAATAATATATACTCAATCTGATTTTGCAGAGCTTTTCATAAGGTGAAAGACCACGTTTTAGCCATGTGTATGAAGTTTGATTAGAGAAGACAACTGAAAACGCATACAAAGAAAGCCTTCAATGAGGGGCTGCATGCATTGTCTTTGTTCTTCCCCTGGAAGCTGCTGCCAGTTGGTCACTTGATTATATATTGTTTGTCACTTAGCTAATGCTGTAAGTACTGTCCTCCTGAAGTCACATTTACATAATTAATAATTATTATCACATCGTTTTGATCCATAACACACTACTCCAAATAATATCACATGGGCTGTATGGTGTCCAGTGTACAACAAATGGGGATAACCATCTTGGTAACTACATATTTAGCTATATGCAACGTGATGAATAAAATGACTACCACCAAGTTGCCCCTGTGAAAAGGAGAAAAATGTGAAGATAGAGAATACCGCAATCAAGGAAATGAAATAAAGTCACTATCTAACAGGAGGAGCAGAGTAATGTGCAAATTTAGAAACGATGAAAGACGGCGGCAGCAATGGTGAACCCTCACACTAATATAGCAACTGCTGTCAACCCGCGGGTCAAGCAATTTTGTATATGAAGACACTGCTTCTCCTGGCCTTGCCAGGACCTGTAGTGAACATAATAGACTGAAACCAAGCTGTACATTGTGATAAATCCTGTGATTAAGGCTTTCTTTTCTATCATTGTTATTCTTTGATTTGAAAAATGGTATGTTTCCCTAGCATATAATATGTATTTGCATAAGTACATACATATACACATACGTACTAATATGGAAGTGCATGAAACCTACATTACGTGCTGAAACTTTTTGGTTTACAACACTTTAGAATTGGTATGCATGGTGGTGTGCCTGTGTATAGGTTGTGTGTGGACCAGTACATTAAGTTATCATTTGTGCGTGTAAACACATGCACATGCCTGTTTTGCTTGCATGCTTGAATACAGTTATTATATGTGTGCATACATATGTTCACCACTCGTGCTAGCAGGTATACATACATACATGCGTGTTAACTCTGTTTCTGACAGTATTCTAAATATTGACAGGTACGTGACTAAGGTCAATGGATAACTATGTTAAACAGTGGTGCATACCACATGTATCCACAAAAGTGATCTTACGTGCAGCCTCTGAAGTGCAAAAGTTAACTCCTTGTGGTGCTATGTACATATACAAGTAGATTTGTAGTCGCATGTTAACTGTGTATTTTGCCCTAAATGCTAACATTATAAGTAATGAAACCTGTCTGCAAAGACCTCTCACAGTTCGTCCTTATTCTATAATGTTCATTTGTATGACCGAGGTGATTTTGTGAGCCAGCTTCTCTGAAGTGGTCTAGAGGGCTAGTTTCACTGCATGAGGTGGTCTCATGGGCCAGCCTCATTGAGGTGGTCTTGTTGGCCAGCTCCACTGAGATTGTCTTGTGGACCAGCTTCACTGATTCGGGGCCAGCTTCGCTGAGGTGGTCTTGTGGGCTAGCTTCACTGACATGGTCTTGTGGGCCAACTTTACTAAGGTGATCTCGTGCATGGGCCAATTTCATGTACAGTAGGTGGTCTCTGTTGTCATGTGATGTTTCTGACATGTTTGTACATGAACATGACTTACATACATGATCATGTACCTTGCATGTATGAACATGTAACATGTATTTCGTGAGTCTTACACATTCAAACAATGTGGAACATTAGTTGTGTATGGTCTGGTCTAGGAACATCCATGTAGGTGATCACCTTTCGTTAGATATGCTCTTCATCAGCATTGCCCAATGCATGCTGAGTGTTTTTATTGCTTTAGATAAATATTTTGCTTCAATAATCTTGTCCTAACTTCAGTCACCACATCATAGCAAGGTCATAAGGATATTGTCTTGTTATTTATTTCATCGTGATATTAATACTTCAAAGACGCCCCTGAGTAGTATACTACCGAAAATTTTGGAGAGTACCACTGAAGAGCCCATAACACCTGCCTTTATGGGCAATGTACTAGTTTCCTAAGGATATCAAGTTGCACCTGGATATTATCATACCCTAAGATGGCAATACGGCAAGTAATAATTTGTACTCAATAACCTTGGCAATCAGTTTGAATGACCCGCACTTTTCTGTTGGTGTTTGTAATAGCCGTTCTTCTGGGAAAAGCTAGTTATCATATCAAAGCACCCTCGGGTCTTTGTCAGTACATTTAAAGTAATGCATCCAAACTCCTATATGGTAACTATTACTTACAACATGGGCATTGAACAGGTGTCTGTTTCTATATGTGAACCTATTAATCAAGTTTTAATGCAGACAAGCTAATAGTTATTGGAATGTAAGTGTGTATGTATTATGATAGTCAAGTTCCAAAAGAAGGGAGAATAACCATAAAAGTGGCATGCCAACTTGGCTGTACTCGCACAGTGCACATGCTTATATGTATGCATACACACAGCATTTGTACGTATGTATAAATATGTATGTATGTACGTATACGTACGTACATATATAATATTATGCGTGTTGCTATATCTAATCCTTTCAGATTCATGTCTACCTTGCATGTAGCAGTATCATAATGTCAAATAGGAATTCACTGAGTATGTACATACATATTAGACCATAATATGTATACCTATACTAGTATATAAATTGTTTGTTCTTTGCTGTAATATCAAAAGTAACCCTACATAAATGCATAATATATAATGATAGTTATTGACATTACTTTTCTGAAAATACGTACATATGTTGTGTATTGTGTGCCCACAAATGCTACGAAAAGAACCACTGATTTACATTTGTATAAACAGTTCTAAAGATTTATACTAGTCTATACAGTTTATATGCAGTAGCTTTGCTGCAGTGGACCATAAGCTGGATTTTCCTTTATTACAATGTCAGTATAAGGAATTGTGACAATTCCTTCAATTACGTAGCTCATTAAGTTAAGTATTACCGTTATTTGAAGGAGAAGTCTCTTGAGTTGTATTCCTACGGCAGTGTCTTGTTGTGAGCACAGCAACCACTACACCGATGACGTTAGTCAGCAGTAGAACAAATGGTGGTATTATGTTGGCTGGGATCGATGAAACTGGTAGCTAAAGGGCCCTTTTCCAAAAGATGGTCTACTGAACAGCAGCACTGTGAGGTGATTTCTACGCCGAGGGGTTCCTTCGAATCATAGCTAACTATATATTCACTATATGGCCTTTTGAATTCTGTATTTGTTCCTGGGATGTGTAGGTTTTTTGTAGTTTTCAGTTAGCTAAAAAAAATATAAGATGTATACATAAAATGGCCATGGACAGAGCAAGATCAAAAGACCATATGGTCAAAACTTAGTCACATGACCAACCCATATATCATGTGACATTCACAAATTTAATGTGGCACTTTTATATCATTCCTTTAAAATCACAAAGTTCCCTCAATCTTCCTGGCTGAATTTCCACATAACCTACCTGCGTACGTTTGTGTATGGTAACTCTACAAATGCATCACATGAAAACATATAATGCATACATCCTAAGGCTTACATAATACTTGTATATCCGTGCTTTGTGCATGACCGTTATTGTATGGTTGTTGATAGGCTTCCTCATGAACATATATGTACATATGTATACACACCTGCTCAAACAGTGTAAAAATCATTTGCTGTTCTCCTTAGTTCTAGGAATCTCCCAACTTGTGAGAATGTTTCCAGTGGTGTCCTCTAGCCATATTTTGATACATCAAATGGGAGTACAGGAAATCACATATACGCATATTATATGTTCCATGTTCACGAGATGCATGTATGTCACGAGATACATGTATGCATATTTGCTCATAGTTATTAATTTCAAAATTGGATAGCTGCAATGATTGTACTAGTTGTAATAGTTGCACTAGTTGTAGTTGTTTTTTTATTCATTAATGCAAATGCATATGGTACACATGGGTAGGAGGGAAGGGGGGGGGGGGTAGGTACCACTTGCAAGCTTTCAGCCTGATTCAGCACATCCAAACTTTAATGAGAAAGTCTTTAACTTCCTGGTGCATTGTGACATTAATTAGAACATTTTTTTCCGTTAGGTCACCTAAGGATGAAGGTTTATGTTCCATGTATTGTGACAAGGCTGCCTCCGTCTGCCACATTACTTGTGAGTTCTCTATATTATAATAACAATATGTATATGCATTTACTTACATTTATTATAGTTTAACCAATATGGAAGTACATGAGACCTAGCTTTATCTTCTGAAATTCTTGGGTTAACAAACCTTTAGAATTAGTGTGCATGGTGGTATGCCTGTGAACTGTGTAGGTTTTGTATGGGCCTGTGTATCAAGTTGCCATTTGTATATACGTATGTGTATACACATGTACATGTGCACATGCCTGTGTTGTTTGTGTTTTGTATACCTGGATACATAATTATAAATATGTGTGCAGAAATATGTTTGCTACTCTTATTGCATGTATGCATACATTTTTAGTGTACATGCAATACTGTCAGAAACGGAGTTAACACACATGTATGCTACTGTATCGTGTACATATCCATAAAAGGGAGCTTACGTGTAAGCACTGAAGCACTGAAGCACTCGAGATGCTTTTTGTGTTGCTATGAATGTGAGTAGATTTGTAGTTGCATGTTAACTGTGGTTTTGGCCTAAATACCTCACAAATACCTCACACAGTTCATCTTTATTCAAAGATTCATTGGTATCACTGAGTTTGTCTCATGGGCCAGCTTCACTGAGATGGTCTTGTGGGCCAGCTTCATGTAGGTCGTCATGTGAGCCAGCTTCACTGAGATGGTCTTGTGGGCCAGCTTCACTGAGGTGGTCTTGTGGGCCAGCTTCACTGAGATGGTCTTGTGGGCCAGCTTCATGCAGGTCGTCATGTGAGCCAGCTTCACTGAGGTGGTCTTGTGGGCCAGCTTCACTGAGATGGTGTTGTGGGCCAGCTTCATGCAGGTCGTCATGTGAGCCAGCTTCACTGAGGTGGTCTTGTGGGCCAGCTTCACTGAGGTGGTCTTGTGAGCCAGCTTCATGTGAGCCAGCTTCACTGAGGTGGTCTTGTGGGCCGGCTTTATGTAGGTCGTCATGTGAGCCAGCTTCACTGAGGTGGTCTTGTGGGCCAGCTTCACTGAGGTGGTCTTGTGAGCCAGCTTCATGTGAGCCAGCTTCACTGAGGTGGTCTTGTGGGCCAGCTTCATGTAGGTCGTCATGTGAGCCAGCTTCACTGAGATGGTCTTGTGGGCCAGCTTCACTGAGGTGGTCTTGTGGGCCAGCTTCACTGAGATGGTCTTGTGGGCCAGCTTCATGCAGGTCGTCATGTGAGCCAGCTTCACTGAGGTGGTCTTGTGGGCCAGCTTCACTGAGATGGTCTTGTGGGCCAGCTTCATGTAGGTCGTCATGTGAGCCAGCTTCACTGAGGTGGTCTTGTGGGCCAGCTTCACTGAGGTGGTCTTGTGAGCCAGCTTCATGTGAGCCAGCTTCACTGAGGTGGTCTTGTGGGCCGGCTTTATGTAGGTCGTCATGTGAGCCAGCTTCACTAAGGTGGTCTTTATTGTCAAATGATATGCTTCAGACTTGTTATATTGCACATAATAATAATATTATTATGCGTATACGGTCTGGTTTAATATAAGCCTTACAAGTGCTAGCCTACCATTAGATATACTCTTTATAGCATTAATTGCCCATAAATTGAGTTTTTTTGCCTTATAGCTCAAATAATGTGTTTCAGTAGTCTTGTCTCATCTTCAGTCAACTTGTTGTAGCATGGTTAGATTTGTGTCTTTTCACACTGAAAACAAGTGCACCAGTATCCTTAATTTGATCTATTAAACAAGTTTTGTAGCAGACAGATTGTATTTGTTAGAATGTATAATCATATTATGAGTCAAGTTCCAAAGGAAGAGGGATTTACCATAGAAGTGGCATGCCAACTTGGCTGCATGTGCCCACACAGCACACATGCATATACAGTATACACACAGCAGTATTTGTACATTATGTATGTATATTACATACAAACAGTATGCATGTTGCTATACTTAATCCTTCCAGAACACATCTGCCTTACTTGTAGCAGTAACATACAGTATATAATAACCACTCAAGGGACCAAGTGATGGTGGTCTCTATAGACAGGTGGTTCTGATATAGAGGTGCATTAGTATCACTGAGGTGGTCCATGGAGCAGCCAACAGTGGTCACTATAGACAGGTCGTCTTTCTATACAAGCGGACTTCAATACAGGTTTCACAATAATTGCTAATCATAATTCGCTTGTACCTATTGAACTTAATATTATACACCAAATAAAATGATACCTACTTGCAAGACATTGTTGCGATATAGTTGGTTGCCGTGATATCGATATCAGTGGTGAATGAATAATATTATTAATTATAATAATGTATTCCTTTTCTGAGATAATGTGTTGTGTTGTGTGCCAACATGAATGCTACAGATAGAGCCAGTGTATTACATTAGCATAAACAGTTCATGCAACATATACAGTTTATATACAGTAGCTTCACTATAGCAGACCATGAGCTGGATTTCCATTCATAACAGGGTCATTATACTGTAAGGTATTGTAACAGTTCCTTTCTCTTGCAAAAGGGTCTTCGTTATTTGAAGGAGAGGTCTCTCGTGTTGTTTCCCTTCAGCAAAGTCTTGTTATGAAGACAGAAGCCATATATATAGGAGGCTCATGAGCTTTACAAACTCAAATCAATTCTATACCTACCTTGTTGTATCTACCTTGCACATAGCAGAAGCATAAATGCAAGGTTGTCATTCACTTTGTTCATATAGAAACTTATGCACAAACATATTATGGCACATAGCATCGAAGAATTTGTTAGTTGGTTGATGCATGCTGAATGTTATTTTATTGCGTAAAATTATGTGTACAGTGTTGTACAGTGAATGTCTACAGTCATGAATGTAGCTATGAATTATAATACAAGATATAAGCTTGGTGCTTTACATAATATTATGTACATATTATGTCATAAAGTATGTGCAGTATAGACAGTGCATAATAAGATTTACACTTGTAGTATGTAACTTCACTGCAGTGGACCGTAAGCTGGATTTTCATTCATGGCAATGTTACTATAAGGTTTTGTTCCTTCAACTTGTTCATATGTGCTTTCTTTGTTTGAAGTAGAATTCTTTTGAGTTGTATTCCGAAGGCAGTGCCTTGTTATGAGCACAGCAACCACTACACCGATGATGTTAGTCAACATCAGAACAACTGATGGTATAACACCAGCTAGGATGCAAGTGGTAGCTGAATTGCCCATTGAAACTGTAGATTCATGTACTGGGTTCTTACCTACACATGAGCAAACAAGTAATAGCAGTAACGGATCTGTACTAGCTATGGGTATGTGCATGTATACGTGTGTGTAGATATCTATACTTCCTCACCATTGCATATATACGCAGTCATGCACTGCAATGCATATACTTTACATGTATGCAATCAGTAGTCAAACTTTCAGCTCACGTGTTGAATTTGTAATCAGCTTGACAGTATTGGATTGACATCCAACACTACTTCCACAGTTGTTGTTTGAAGTAACAGTAAACAGATACTCTGTATAAGTATTCAGTCCACTGATAGTACATGGACTGGTACAAGTCACACTATTCCCACAGTTTGGTGATGATGTAGGACAGTAAGTGACTGCAGTGGATGTGACTGGAGGAGAGTCGGGAGGTTGTTGCCAAGCAATAGTATATACTGTGGGGTAATCTGTCAATGTTTGTGCAACTACGCTTGTTGGACATAAAGGAGTTCCTGTACATATGGAAAGGAAGTTCTTCACAATGCTGTATGCAGGGTATGCAGACGTGGATTGATGCTATTATACTGATGCACAACACAAAACTACTGAAGTTTGATATGCAGAAATTATTATAGTATTGTGCAAATGATTTTTATCCATTTTGAATTTCAAATTTTGCAATGTCTGCAGGATAAATGCATGCATAGCTGTTACCAAACAATCCAACGTACATATATTGTGCATGATAGTTTACCTATAGACAGAGTAGCCATTCCCTGCACAGTAGTATCACCCAGATTAATACACTGAACAGTCCCTCCATTGTCTGCTGTAGTAAACCCAGTGATAGTGATGGTGAAGGTTTGAGTGACACCGCGTGTGTCAGTAGTAGTGATCCTGGCATTGTTGGCTACTGTCAGTCCACTGGTTCGCACAGCAGTTATCCCACTCAATCCCGTGATAATCCACACAGCTGCTGGACCAGTTACACTACAAGTGAATGTCTGTTGACCACCGCAATCCAGTGACACTGAGCCACTTGGAGTAAGAGTGCCTGTAGAAGAACAAAACCCAACAGGGCATTAGTATAATAACTCATAACACACACTCAGTCAGACAATACTGGCCAATAGTGTATACGTAGACAATGCTCCAGAGGGAAGTAGGAACAGGTGCATTCGTATTAAGCCTACAGTAAGTCAAGCTTAGACCCACGCTGCAATAAGCAAACTCCGCACTATAGCCATTGTTTGGGATACCTACCACTGAATCAGATGTGCTTTAGAATCTAGATTGTTAGCATTCAAACTGCTTAATCAGATTCATGGAAGTGCAGAACATCAGTCCTAAGTCTGTGAACAGATGTATGTATCGATAAGCTTAATATATGGGCTAGGGCTGTATGTCATAATATTCACTTGCTCTAGGTCACTTCATGCACTGGAAACTGCCCTTTTGTGTGCCATATAACCCGTTCAGCTATGTCTGAGTAATGTACTGTAAGAGTAAAACCTTCCTATAACAACCACTCAAGGGACCAAGAACTTGTGGTCTCTGTAGACAAGTGGTCCTTGTATGGAGGTGCTTTAATTTTTGCAAGTGAAGTGGACAATGAGCCAGACTATTGTGGCCTCTATGACAGGTGGTTTTTCATAATATGTGAGTGGTCTTTAATGATATTATTATATTAATTTTACAGGTTTATATTTTATGGTATAAACATTTCTGCAATTTATCATCCTTCAAGATTCACTAAGACAGTACAGTAACAACAAATTGCACTCCACTTACTTCTTTTGACATAAATATCAATCACACTGCTTCTTACCTGACACACTTTCTATAGCTACCAAGACAAGTACTGCACAGAACATCCACACATACACCATCTTGAAGTTTGGAGGTTGCTGTGAAACCATCGATCACATAGCACTATATGCGTGCATACATACATGTGTGAACCCCACAGATGTATCACGCGAAAACATACACACACAATGTTGTTTATAGTTTGTGTGTGACTTTCACTATATGATTGTTAATAGACTTCCTTGTGAAAATACATACGTACATACCTCTGTAACCCAAACATGCAGTGTAAAATCCATTACTGTCTCCCTTTGTTGTGGGACTCATACAACTTGCCAGGGATTGTCCAGTGGTGTCTTCTAGCCATGTTAAGGGGATCATTTTGATACATGTATAGCAAATAAGGGATATTTTATGATTATTATTCTTTATGTTTTGCATGTCATTGAGTAGGATTTGAAAACTAGGACTTATGCGTGCATATAGTTTATGGCTTGATGCGCATACATGTGGTGGGGGAGCGGGACAGGGAGAACCGAGGGAGCTGTTACAGTACCACTTGTATGCAAGCTTTCAGTAGAAAATTTCTTGCCATGGGAAATTTACTGTCTTACCCTTCCACACTTTCAGGCCCTTGGGACTTGAACGAGATGGTTATAATTAGAACTTAGCTTCAATGGATTGTGATATGTTTGCCTCAGTCTGTCAAATCGAGTTCAAGTTCTCTGCATGGGGACAAAATCTCCATGCTTAATAATAACATTAGGATATCCCTAGTCATGTCTAACATGCATGCATTTACGTACTTACATAGTATAGTTATACCAATATATATCTATACGTATGTAATATATAATATATAATCTACTTTACTCGGTAAAATAATTTGGGTTGCAAAGTTTTTAGACTTAGCATACATGGTGATTTGTCTGTGTACTTTCTAGTGCACCATATCATGTATGAATTGATGACATGTACATGCGTAAAGTTTATGAATAACTAATGATGACTGAATCTGTATAGTGTGTACATTGCATGTTGTTGGCTTTGTTTCTTCAACTTGTATTAAGTGTTTTCATCCCTCATAGACAAACTGTTTTGAGGTAACTTCATGCGGAAACATCTTGTTACAAGGACTTTAGGCACTACACTGATTGTATTGACCAACAGCTGTACTGTAGATGGAAATGCACAAAATTCATCACAGATGGAAGTTGTAATGGTGTTTAAATGGTGATGTGGAAAATGTGTATATACAATGCACCAAGGAGTCTGACTCACCTACATGGACCATGACATCCATTTTAGATGTGTGGATATATGAATTGACAGTGATAAATGATACATGTATTATGTACATGTGTGTGTCTGTATCTACCACTGTGATAGTACTGGACTATTGCGGGTACAATGCACTTATAAATACATATGTACGTACATATGGATGTACATGCCTATTATAGAAGTAGCAGTCTTACTCAGCTCACATGTTGTCATAAGCTTGACAGTGTTCCATAAGGTACCCTCCTCTGGTTCCGCAGTTGTTTATTACAGTAACTGTAATGAGATACTCTGTACCAGGTTTTAGCTCATGAATAATACACAGACTAGTAAAATATATCTTACTCTCTGTACAGTTTGATGATGACAAAAGGCAGTAGGTGACTGCAATGGATGTAACTGGAATAATATACAGGTTTTGACTGGTAGTTGCTGTTGGGCAATTGGCCAATGAATATGCACTTACGTGAGTGGGACACGAAGGATGGGTGATACTTAGTGATGATAGTGGATGCATGCATGCACATGTGTATGTAAGCACACACACACACACACGCGCGCGCGCACATGCTTGCACGTACATACACACACACACAAACATGCACGCATGCACACACACATACACACACATACACACACACACACACACACACACACACACACACACACACACACACACATGCACACACACACACACACACTTATAAATTAAAGGTTAATTATTGCTAGTTTTAAAAAGTTTGATATGAGTTAACCTATACCGTGCAAATGGTGCTTGACAATGTGTTTATATCAGCTCATGAAGACATATATTCCATGCAAACGCTGAAGGGGGTGGTGAATAAATATTGCTTATAACATAGGTATAACGTTTCTTAGTATTAGCTGCTTCTACATTTTTGCATTTAATTTTATGATATTTTGTATTCTATTGTATCTATCTATAGGTTATTACCAAGCGGTCGATCCCTTCTCGGCCAAGCATTTTCGATATAACCATGCAATTTACAAACTCTAGAACTGAAAGTTATCTTTCAAAAAACTGTGAATTTCTAGAGTAATTGTTATTAACTTACAGTAGCTTATGGAATAAAGACTTATATATCCATGCAATTTGGCAACACTACATCCTCATTTCTACTTATAGTACACCAGCTCCTCAGGCTGTCAATTATAGTTGCATGCATGCAAACATACAAGGAGGGAGTAGTAACTTTGTTCTGCCGATCGCGAGAATACTACATTGCATGACATGTACTCATGCATGCACATAGCAGTGATAGAATGGCCCAATATACTTAGCTATATGTATACCAATCAGTCCCTTCTTGACTGACATTTTTCAGCAGACCTACAATTTACAAACATTGAATACATCTCGAAAAGGGAATTTATTCGTATAAAACAAAATGTAATTTATTAAAAATATTTGGTGTCACTCGTATATATATATGGTGAGAATGTAGTATACATACTACATTTTCAAGTAGGCACAGTGGCAACTGATCTTTCTTATCTCTTATACCGAAATTGTCCACATCTGCCATGGAAAACTGTACATGGATTGCGAATGACAGTACATGTAGTTCAGGGACAGAGGCAAATGTTTTAGGGGGACCTGCTTTGATAGCATTCTACATTGCTGCACAACCGATCCTAATCTTGGGAAATGGACTATCAGTGTTAGCAATCATCTCCTTGTCGCGTGCGTCTAGGATATCCAGAGCGTTGAGAGTGTTTCTGATAAATCAATTGGCGGCTTGTATCATTTTTACTGTTGCTATCAGCTGTTTCCTTCTAGTCCCATGTATTCTGGCACTTAATATCACCGCTAATCCCCCACCTCTACTATTTTGTCAATTTCTGCTTTGGGGATATGGATTTGGTGCAATTGGAAGAATGTGGAGTCTGACAGCTTTCTCCATTGTCATCTTGGTTATAGTTCAATATGGCAAGCAAGCTCTTAGACCTATTTACATGATCGCTGGACTTGTTGGAGCATGGACACTCACATTTTTCTTCAATTTCCATCAAATACTCCCGTATCCAGTATACGTTGTGCAGTTAGTGGAAAATTTAGTCTGTTTCCCACATTTTGATGCCCTCCCTCAGTCTAGTTTGTATTCCATCTTCTTCATTTGGGTGGTACTGGGAGGCCTCATTCCCCTTGCTATCAGCCTCGCCATCCCCATCTTCATCCTCTGCTACATCAAATGTAACAGCATCACCGAGGGAATAGAGGACAAAACAAGAATAGCCAAATTTGCTCTTTTCTTAGTGTCTGGTAACATAGTCAACTTTCTTGGTCAGACTATTCCGCCATTTGTATCTCTGCATGCTGAGGCATCAGGTGTGATTGCTGTTTCTCTTTTTGTATTCATCTCCTCACTCCCAACACCTTTCATCATAATTACCTATTTGAAGCCAGTTCGCGAGCAAGTGAAGAAAATGCTGTGTGCCCTGTTCACTCACAAAAAATCATTGTCAAGGAACAGCAAATCTGTTCCTCCTGTTGTTACACCTAATATGCACACCACAGAGACCCAGGGAAGTGTGTGAGGATTTATAAGTTGGGACTTTGTTGATTCCATCAATGGCTTTGAAATTGAAGTTTTTCTTTCATGTTAACCCTTTAACGTTTGTTAGGCCATAAAGTGGCTTTTGTGGTATGGTTTGCATTTTGACGCGATATCGAATTTATACTAATATGCTAACTATAGCAAGATACTACTCAATAGAGTTCTTTTATGAAGTTTGAACATCATATGTTCTGTACTTTCTAAGATACAGCCTTATAAAATATTAGTTTTACTGGAAATTACTGAGATATACAACACATATACGGTGTTAGCTCAACAAAAATGGCCGGTCTCGTCAACTTCTTGTGCAATTTAATACACGAAAATCAACGTAGACAAGTCTTCTGGACAAAATTACAGAAAGCGAAGCAGGAAAGAATCCTACAACAGCTTTTGATGGTGTTACAAATGTCAAACGTGAGATTTAATTCAGTTTCGTCGCAAACTTTGGTACTTAAAAAAGTTTTACCGAACGATAATCGTCTTTGTTAATCAGAACTGTACCATAAGCCTTAGAATGCAACTCTTTGTTCTTATTTCAGTCAGTAATGGAACATAAAGTGCACTAGCCCCCATGCTGAAAGTATTTTATCGATATTTGCTCTATTACTTTTACGGATATTTTGAAGTCTATAAAATAGCGAATCTTGTCATCTTTTTGATCCCAAAGTCTTCTGATATGTCTTTCCACGCATTTGAAGGACTTTTCGAAGCTTTCCAATAGGTGTCATACTTCGAAATGCGTTTAATCTGTTCTGCCTTCAAGAGCCACTTTATGGCCCTAAAAACGTTTGGGGACAAAAAAATCGCGCAAACGCAAACGTTAAAAGGTTAATTTGAACACAAAATTAATATTAGAATTGCATTGTAATTGTTATACTCACTTTTGCTTTTTTAGTGTATGTATTTTTTTTCAAGTACAAAATGGATAGTTATATTTGTATATTGAAATAGACATTAATTGACCTGTGATTCCCTAACAGCCAGATCAGTGGCTGCAGGGAATTGTGGAATCATATGGCGACTTGATCCGGAGCCTCGAATGAGGGATGAGCGTAGCAATGAGATCGAAGGGCAAAACGTGGACTGAAAAAGGAGACTGAGGAACACCTTGTGTATCTGTAAAGCATTGATACAGAGACAAGGGTAAATTAAGAGGGTGAAGCCCGAGTTATTACCATTGGTGTAATATTAAATGTCAGTATCAAGGCTATAGCTGCACAAGGGGTACTACATGTAATACATGGATTCCTGCTGCTGCATGATACAGCACACATACATAATAGCTGTTGTCAAACATGGAGTCGCACACACACACATGCATGCACATATGCACACATGTACGCACACATGCATGCCTGCACACACACACACACACACAAACACACACGTACACACACACACACACACACACACACACACACACACACACACACACACACACACGTAGTGCAGATGCGCTGTTGTTGTCAATGATGGACTTCACTGTGAATATATGAGATAATACACATCTGTGTAACCCAAACAGTGTAAAAACCCATTACTGTCTCCCTTAGATGTGGGAATCACACAAATTACCAACTATTTTCCAAATCTCAACATAGATGCTCAAACCTACATAGGCCAGACCGCTAACCTCCATTTTTGGTGACATCATGCAGCAGTTAGCAGGTTGGTGTATATGAGACTAGGGACTGTCCAATAGTGATTTCCAGCCATATTGCATGATCATTGTGATTCATCAAAATTAATGAGAGTACCAATGTACATCTAATAATGTGAGAAGAAAATTATCTACTCACAGGGCAAGGTGAGCATATACAAGGGAGGGAGGCAGGGCTGGACAATAGGGCTATACATACATGAGGCTAGATGAGTACAGGGCTAGACATAGTTTAGTTAGACTGAGTGCACACTGTGCAAATTCCTACATCCCATAGCATACAACATGTGTGGGATTTAGGAATTGTGCACTCAGTCAAACTGAATTCCATCTGGCCCTATACCTGTCTAACCTCATGTATGTATAGCTCTATGCTCATGTAACCTCATCAGCTGGGTGGACTATTACTGCATGGAATGTATGGGATATCACTGGGTTTACTACGGCAGACAATAGAGGAAGGGTTCGGTGTATTAATCAGACTGATGGTGCTGTTCAGGCTTGCATGTGTTTGTTTGTATGCACGCATGCACACATGTACGTATGCACACACACACACACACACACACACACACACACACACACACACACACACACACACACACACACGCACCCACGTACGCATGTATGCACACACACACACACACACACACACACACACACACACACACACACACACACACACACACACACACACACACACACACAAACATGCACACATGCACGCATGTACACACACAGATACACATGTATATATTGTGTAACTTTTATAGTCCCATAGGCCATGTATCAAGTAATTCTCAGATTCAGTGAACCATGCACTAGAATTGACACATCACAGCATGGCAATGTACCAGTCACTGGTTATAACTTATAACTTGGCATGGAAATCAATTATAATACTTTCAAATATTATTATAATTATGTGAGGTAAGCGTAAGATACAGCACATTTCACTATAATATTTGCACAGCATGTGTGAATAAGGCATTTGATACTGAACAGGCTGACCACATAAACAGTCCTGTGTCCTTCAGATACCAGAATACACTATCCTTGTGATTGAAAAAAATATCTATATTGGCATACAGTATATTGGATGCCACAAAGACAGTTAATATTGCTTAGCAACAGTAAAGTGTAGGCAATCTATAGTGAATATTTTCTATAATATGTAACTGCCAACATACCTCCTGCCCATGCACATATAACATGATTATCATGTTCTTATATATTATATGTGTGTCTGTGTGTGTGTGTCTGTGTGTGTGTCTGTGTGTGTGTGTGTGTGTGTTTGTGTGTGTGTGTGTGTTGGATGTACGCTCTTGTGAGAAATTTGACTCTCAGGCAGCAGTTTATCAATGCTACATTCACCGTAACGGTAAATAAGCGCCCCTCTGACCTTGTAGAAACTCGCGAAGAACTTCTTTCTCGATCAATTTCGTGCAATACCACTTTCAGTTATTTCATCACTAAGGTCTTCTGAAGCCTTATGCATGTCGATATGGCCAATCCTTGGTGATATTGTCAAGGAAGAACTATTTAATTAAAGTGAAGAAGAAGAAACAATAAGGAACAAAAAACAAGGTGTCGGATTGAAGTGTAATTCTCCAAAATGTACAATTACTGTTCCATGCTACTATCCGTCTGTGCAAATCTGTCGGTAGATGAGCCCGGAAACAGGCTATGCAGTAGTTTACACCGCACCTACTGCACACGTATGTCATCTCCGTGACTCTTTCGCCTTTCTCTCTTTCGCGAGCTTCACCTCTAACAGTAAACCTATGTCATTCTTTTATCTTTAGAGCTATTTTTAGGCTTTCCAATGACGTACGTAAGAATATTCAGGATAGAAGCTACGTAGCACACAGAATGATCGTTTAATTTTCCCTCCAATTTCGTGGCCGCTTTGGGCGTACCATAGAAGGGTTAACAGGTGAAATCATAACTTTTAGCCTCAATTATGTATTGGGTGCTAAATTTTATGAGGCTCTTAGTAGAGTGTTGGTCATTGTCTGGTGCATGCATGTGTCCTAAATCAATGTTTTTAACCTGGATAGTACCATGCAAGTTTTGGGGCTGGGAATCACCACTGCTGTGAGTTAGGTGGACATGCCACCACCCTTAAACTGCAGCCCAGCCCTCCTCATGTCTTGCATGGGGCTTGCAACTTCACAGATATGAGAAGCACCTGCATTTCACAATTAAGGAGGGCCATCGGGATGGCGGGGGAACTGAGCCACATCAAGTGGGTCTGTCCCTCACTGATGTCTGATATATTGCTCACCCCCAATTGTGATTCTTTGCTTGGGGCCCAACATACGGACTACAATAGCCTGCACTGCAGTCTTTGGTATTATATGAATTACAATTAAGTTTGACTTAGTTTGAATGTATGCTTAGCCTATAAGATTTTGTGCGTGTTTGTGTAGTTATGCATGGCATTGCATGAGCATACGAGTATAATTATATGCATGTGTACATGCATGGTAATGTTATTCATTTGTACAGATTTAAGTTACTTAAAATTTATTCCATCTCAACGTTTAATTCAAGATAAATCAGCAACATACTGAACTATATAATAAGAATTATAGTTTTATGTCAAGAATGGAAAATTCTACTGAAAAATGTATTAATTTATACTAGTTTATAGTAATTATTACTATGTTATGACTACCAAGTCTTACACTTAGCCTATCACAATCTCTATTATAAGCACTGCATGTCACTCAAATCCAGTTTCCACCATCACTGTCACTACTGTCCACGTGCACCTGTAGTAATTGAAAAAAAGAAGTCACTGCACTGTGGATTGTATTATTATACGTGTATTATACCAGGGTTATAATTTTTATAGAAAACAATGCTGTTGTATGCAGTTTGAAATTGTATATACATGCACTTACCAATCAAACTTTATAGTGCACGTGAAAGGCTTGAAATAGATACCCCATAACCAGAAAGCCCACTGGATTGTGTATGGCTGCGGTCATGTCCTCCCCAATTTACATGCTTATAACGTAATAATATACTTTATACCTTGTGCTGGGAATTGTAAAAAAATGTTTACAACAAGATCAAGTATACTGAACATTGACAATCATGATTGATGAAGTTGTTTTACCACACCAGCACCATTGCTCACTTGGTGTATTGCAGTCAGCTCCTCCCCAATTTTCATCACAGATACAAGTACCGCTCCAAATACTATATTCCCCGTGAACACAACCAGACTGAGAGGCTATTACGAAAAGGAAAATTTAAGTGAGAAAAATGGATTATGTAGTGTCTGTGAACAGTGCAAAAACAAAACCATACACTATTCAGAATGCTCATAAATTAACCCTTTATTGTGGACGAGCCACTATAGTGGCTCAACCCGTGGTTGTGGAAGATGACGAAAGTTTAGCGCATTTTGTTCAAATTTTATACGAAGCATATACGTAGCAATAGTAACACACTCTGTAAGTATGAACCTTCTAATATGGGTTATACCGAAGTTAGAACACATACTAAAAGTTATTTTCGATCCCGTTTTACGGTGTTATGCAATAAATATACATTAATATCCCGAAAAATCCTAGTTATGCGGAATAAAAATGGCGTTCTTTAGTGTGGCTCAATCTAAAATCAGGAACTACGCAGAGAGAATGGGATCGATTTCCTTACTTTGCTTGCCGCTGTACTTGGTTTGCTTCCTGGAAAGAATTGACGAGTTATAATGGCAGATTAGGTCGCTCCGAAGATTGTCAACGTCGAAGGGAGTGACGCTCACAAATCGTAGGAAAGGAGGCACACTGTTAATGCTAGTTCGTCCTTTCCGCTTTCTAGAGAGGTACTGTACCATCGTTTCTCAAGCCAGATTAATTCTGAACTCGTTTTTGTCATTATCTACCTGTTCCTGAAACTCATCTGATGCAGCAGTACGTATACGGTACGCTTAGGATTTTGTTTTTCTAGCTTTCGTGTTACTATTTTTGTTATCTATCGCTTATGTTGATACTGGCAACATGTTTTAACTTTCGTTAGATGGGCAATTGAGCCAGTAAACATTTAATTCGTTCTTAAAATGACAAAAGAAGTACGAGCCACTATAGTGGCTCGTCCACGATAAAGGGGTGATTGCGCAATCATATCGTCCACAATAAAGGGTTAATATAATTTTATACTTTGTGCTGCATGGGAATCGTAAAGAAGGGTTCACAACAACATTAATAAAGTATACTGAACTTTTTGTAAGGCATCACAATAATTATTATACTGTGATATCATTCTTGTGTGTCTGTTGGCCAACTATCAGAACACTGTCACGGTATTTGGTTTGCAAGACCACTCAAATCACAGCTGGTCTGCTCAATAGATTCATTTACAATTAAGTACATATAATATTAATATTATATTATCAAGTACCATCATACAAAGAACACAAGGATGAGTGTATAGGGGTGAGGCGGGCGATTTACAATAGGTCTAGACAGTAAGTGATCGACTGCAATCTACCAATGTTTATCCTGAATAATCATGCAGAATCCATTCAGCATGTGACACCACATGGCACAGCACACTACACCACAGATAAAACAACATTTTTAATGGATTGGCAAAGTTGTTTACCACACCGACACCATTGCTCACGTGCACTTGGTGTATTGCAGTCAGCTCCTCCCCAATTTTCATCACAGATACAAGAACCGCTCCAAATACTGTATTCCCCATGAACACAGCCAGACTTAGAAGCTATTACAAGAAGGAAAATTTTAGTCAGAAAGAAGTGAATATGCAGTGTCTGTGAACAATATTTGCAAAAACGAAACAATGCACTATTCACAATGCAATTAATATGATTCTATACTTTGTGCTGGGAGTTGTAGAAAAAGTTTACAACAAGATTAATAAGTATACTGAACCTTTTGCCAGTAAGGCATTAACAATTATACTGCATGTGATATTGTCGGTCTTGTATTTCAGTGGGCCAACTATAGGAACAAATAATCTCATGGTATTAGATTTGCAAGACCACTCAAATCTCAACAGTTATTGGTCTTCTCAATAGATTCATTGACAAGTATATCAAGGTAACCATCATACAAAGAACACAAGGGTAAGTGTACAGGGGTGAGGCATGCAGGCGATTTACAATAGGTCTATAGTAAGTGACTGCAATCTACCAATGTTTAGTTAATGATCATGCAGAATCCATACAACATGTGACACCACATGGCACAGCACACTACACCACAGATACAAACATTTTTAATGGATTGGTGAAGTTGTTTTACCACACTGACACCATTGCTCACTTGTACTTGGTGTATTGCAGTCAGCTCCTCCCCAATTTTCATCACAGATGCAAGAACCGCTCCAAATACTGTATTCTCCATGAACACAACCAGACTGAGAGGCTATAACAATATAAGGAAAATTTAGGTCAGAAAGAACGGAATATGTAGTGTCTGTGAGGTACATTAAATTTTGCACAAACAAAACTATTCACTACTCATAATGCTTATAGCTTAATATAACTTTATACTTGTGCTGGGAATTGTAGGGAAAAGTGTACAACTGTTACAAGAATAATATGTACAATAATACTAAACCTTTTGCCAGTTCTTGTATGTCAGTCGGCCAACTAGCAGAACACTGTCACAGCATTAGATTTGCAAGATCATTCAAATCACGACTGGTCAGCTCAGTAGATTCATTGACAAGTATACATCAAGTATTCATACAAAGGACACAAGGATAAGTGTACAGGGGTGAGGCAGGCGATTTACTATTATAGGTTTAGACAGTAGGTAACTACAATCTACCAATGTACATACATCAATGATCATGCAGAATCCATACACCATGAGACACCACATGCACAGCACACTACGCTACAGATGCAAACATTTTTAATGGATTGGTGAAGTTGTTTTACCACACCGACACCATTGCTCACCTGGTGTATTGCAGTCATCTCCTTTCCAATTTTCCAGACAGACACATTCACCGTTCCAAATATCCTTGTACCCATGAATGCAGCCAGGCTGAGGGACTATTAAAATAAGAAAGAATGGAATATGCAATGGACAATTTGCAAAAAAAGAAACCATACACTATATTCATAATGCTCATAACTTATTTATAATAATTAAATTATAAATTAATAATTATTACACTTTTATACTTTGTGATGGGAATACCGTAAAGGAAAGATTACAACAAGATTACTTAATTTGCCGGTATGGCATTGACAATGATACAATTCATATAATATTGGTGAAGTCGTTTTATCACACTAACATGCACCATTGCTCACTTGGTGTATTGCAGTCATCTCCTTCCCAATGTTCCGCACAGATGCATTTACTGTTAAAAAAACTGATTTGCCCATGAACACAGCCGGGCTTGGGAGCTATAAATATTACAACAATGAAAATATAGAAAATTAATGCATTATTTTATTACAAGTAATTCTTAGGAAGGGAATAGATATAAAAGCAACTAAGACGAGTTTCAAAATTATTAGTTGTAACATGGAATGAGAATGATAGTTGCATTCTGGAGCTAGTGGTGGAAGGTTTGAATCACTGTGTGGATATGATGTCTCACCAGGGTGGTTGCAGTCGGGTCCTATCCAGCCCTTATCACAAACACAAGTGGCAGTCTCACTATTGCAGTCTCCGTAGATACAGGGAGGGTCGCAGGCATATCCTGGAGTAAAATGTGATTAATGTGCTTTACATGTAGTGAAAGCTGATTAAAAATGAATAAGATTTTGTGACCTAATTATTTTGCCTATAAAATTAATAGTAAATATTACGTATTCCAACCCAAAGAAAGGTTGACTAGGACTGACAAGGATCGAGCTCTTCTCTATAACAACACAGGTTTTAACACTCACCAGCTGAATGGTCCACGGTCTGTGCCACCAATATGGCCAGATCTGTTGGAAAGCAGTATGCATGAAAATGTCAGTAAAATACACTATTATGTGAACAAGTACAGGATCGATGAAAGAGATAAACTATTCATGCTGGTTCATTCTACACCCGTAACTATATGCTATGATATTGAACAGTCTGTAACAAGGTATAAATCATAATGATTGTTGTCAACAGCTATATTGTAACAATACTGGAAATCTTATTATAATTATGGCTAATGCTAGTAGTGTTAATATAATAATTATAGACAATGCACTGTAACAATGATCATCATATATATTTATAAAAGACTGAGTGAACTTATCAAATTATGCATGTGCCCAAGTAGAACAAGTAATTTTTTATAAGAGGTAGTGGAGATGTAAATTTGGTAGAGGTAGTGGACATGACATTGTAAAGGGAAAAAAGTTATACCACACATCGCTCATAGTCCTGTAATTGATAACTTACACAAAATTTTGGTAATCATTTTTCAAGCTGTTTTCTTGAGCAACAGACGTAGACAGTTGTTTAGTGAATAAACAAGGTTTCTTTAATCCCTGCTTGCATTTGAATAGTGCACAGACTATTATAGTGGCAACTTGACTCTAATTTGTGAGTTCGAAGTTCAATTTTAAGCAAAGTTGAGGTAATTGACCTCTAAGAACTACCTGGTGTCAGGTTTTGGCAGTTACAAGATTTGCACCAGTGGAAAGCTATACTAACCACAAGGCAATAACCACAAGATAATACTAGTTGTGCATGAACATAGTTCAGACCTCGATTGCTGCGATAGTTCTCAGATCCAATAGTGCTCATGGGTCTGGGAACAAGACGGTGCTGCAAATGGCCGGCATCATGGCTGCATGACGCATTTTGTGGCCCGAGTGATAAAATCAGAAATCCTATTACTATAAAATCAGAAATCCTATTACTATTCTATATATATATATACTATTATACTACTATTCTATATACTATTCTTGATCAAATTGTAAGAATCAGTCGACAGAAACTCAAGATATATATATTGCGGATCTTGTTGTAACATTATGTACATATTGAGCTTCAAATGATGCAACAATATGACTGTTAATATATAGGGCAAGAGTTGAAAATTCTTTGGCGTTCTTTGCCAATTCACTGTTTGCTGAAAGATGTATTCAATCTCGAGATGAAGCCGCAATTGTTGGAAATAATCGTTCTGGGCCAAAAGGTGGAATGTTACCCTACGAAATGCATGGGCAGCCTCAATTGGACTCCCATTGGTGACGGTAACAATGAGCCTCACTGAGCTATACTCAGCAATGATTGCTCCTCAAGCTATGTCTTTGGTTATATATTATATATGACAGAGTGCAAGGTACACAATGTCATGCAATGCATACTCATAAGCACACACACACATACACACACACACACACACACACACACACACACACACACACACACACACACACACACACACATAACTGTCAGACACAGTAGTTCCTGGAAATCAGCATGATTGTTTAGAAATTTTGAAGTAATTTACTTAGAAGTATTAATTCATTTGTTTTATAAAGCATTCAAACTGATGGCAAAAATGCACAAAGATTCAGAAAATTCGAAACAGAAACATGACATGCAAATTCCGTCATCCATGTTTTATTGTGCAATAGACCCAGGCCATTGTTTGTGACTACTGAATAAACAAGTTGGTATGTGTGCATGCATATGCTTGTGTGCATGTGCATGCATATGCATGCACATGCACAAGCATATTAGACGTATATACGTTCAAACACTATAAGCATACATTTATCCACGCACTGCACACACACGCACACGCACACGCACACACACACACACACATGCAAACACACACACACACACACACACACACACACACACACACACACACACACACATTCAATTGTAATGATTGTGAGATGTGTAGACATGTAACACAAACAGCCACTTTGATGTGATTACCACACACTTACATAATTATAACATGTGTTACGTTTGTACAGTGAAACTGGTCTATTCTGACCACCCAAGGGACCAAGTGTATCGCATGTGATCTCTGGGGATAAATGGACTTTGTACAGACATGCTCTAGTATATATTGGCAGTATTGATATTGGTTTAAGTATGCATGTATGTACAGATGTAGTCAAGATTACCTCTGTCTGTTTACGTACATGCATGATATGTATGCAGTAAGATCACTCTTATCTGCACCTCAGATCTCCAGTTTCTTCACATTATGAGGCCGTTATCTTGTTGCAAATCTGCGATAATCCTACTGTACACCGTATTGACTATGTATATGCTCCCGGCCTCATTACTAACTCTATTGTTAGTTGTCACATACTTAGTCTAGCATGATTGTGTATTTATCTGTTTGTTGATAATAATATTATTGTTATAAATGTTGTAGAATGGTGTCATAAAACATACAGTTATCATTCTTATTCTGTCTTTGCTACGAATATAATTAAGTAATGTAGGTACTTGGGTTGTATGGTATATATGTAAAACGCATTTTATAAGTAGCAGTGTCACAGTCGATCATGAAAGTGGGTTTATGACCATGCAAGCTCTGAAGTGAAGATGAAACATCTTGTGGGTGATGTGCACATATAAGTAGATTTGTAGTTTGTATGTTAACTGTGCACCTTTATGGCTATATAATATGCATTGCATGGAATCTATATCTTGATACCTGTTTACAAAGAACTCTCACAACTCATCCTCATATAAACGTTCATTGGTATCACTGTGGTGCTCTCATGGACCAGCTTCACTGAGGTGGTCTCTATATGCAGGTGATCCTTCTAGCATGTTATATTGTACATACATATATGTACTAGTGTTTATATTGGTCAGGCTAGGAACAGCCAGGTAGTCATTTGTTGTTAGGTATTCTTTGACAGCATGCATTGCCCCTAAAATTGTTAGCTGATTAGCTTAGTGTTTTTTGCATTAATTTAGCTCAAACTAATTCATATTTATCTCAATTATCAACTCATATTTAGGACATGTACATAGATATCCTTTTTCCGAATCCATATTTAAAGCTATTAATCAAGCTTTTGTAAACAGGTTATGGTTAAAATGTATTCCATTGCAAGTCTGTTTCAAAAGCAGTGGGAGTTACCATAAAAGTTGCATGCCAACATGCCTTAACCCACACAGCAACATGCATACACACATGCATGCATAGAATATTAATTTTGTAATGTATATATAATTGCATATAATATATATTGTGCTATACTAAATCCTATCAAAGCATATGTCAGCCCTACACATGGCTCTAGGTTTGTTAGTTGGTTGTTGTAACATTGGACATTTTAACCAGAAATAAAACCGAATTTTGTCGTATTACTTTTCTGATGATACATAATATGCTGTACATTGTATGCCCACATGCAGGAAGCTACAATAAAAGCTTAGCCATAACATTTCTACTTAATATACAGTTTATATATATTTGTAGTAGCTTGACTGCTGCAGACCATAAGCTGGATTTTCAGTCATTGCAATGTCACTACAAGGTATTGCAACAGTTCCTTCCACTTGTTCATAAATATCTTCCCTATTTGAAGGAGAGCACCTTTGAGTTGTGTTAACGTTTCTATTGCAGCATATTTTTATAACGACAGCAGCTGCTAGCAATATAACAACTAATAGTATTATGGTAGCTGAGCTGCCCATCAAAAGTGTGTACTCTTGCTCTGAGGTCTCACCTACACATAAGCAAACAAACAGTTGCAGCTCTACAATAGCAAATTTGTACTGGCTATGAGTGGGTATGTACCTTATATTCTCTAAAAATTCGTCACACCTATAGTTTCTCAAAAATGTTGTCTGACAGGAGAATGAGAGTACATTCAAACTGATTAACAACACTCGAAGAAAATTAGATTATCCAAACAGAAAATTGGAGACATTTGGAGATCACTTTATTGTACAACTTTTATAACATGGTGTCAGAGTTCGTACCTAAGTTTTCATTTGCTGTTCATGGCCAGCGTCTATGCATGTCTTTCGGTTGAATGGGTTAGCATCCGACTTGAATCCGTTTGTTCTTGAATGGGTTGGCTATCCGACTTGAATCCGTTTGTTCTTTTTGCAGCTGCGTCAGAAGACTTTTTACCACCTCTAAAACTTTCTTCATCCTTTTAATGTAAAATTGTTCCCGTATAGAGAAAATCGTGCACCTTTGATTTTTCAATATCTTAGAGCGGCCATTTAATTTTGTGGTTAGCTCCAAATAGTTTTTGTGTATCCATTGTATATGTGCATTTCTTGGCATACATTTGTGTTTTTGTAGAAACCTTAGAGCCTTTTATACTAATCCCTAGAGGTCGTAATAAAATAAAACTAGGCTTGAACAAAATACTCGCAATAGGCTAAGATAAATTTCCAAGTCGCCGTCTGTAACCAATGTTATTCTATTAAATTAAGAGCCAATTAAGTGGTCTTTAGTCAATAAAGGGTTAAACATCAGTGTTGCTCTTGGGATGGTGCACTCCCAAACTTTAGGGAAGTCTGTTATCTGCAGCTTTTGGTGCAGTGCTCAACTGTCAAATTTCATGGACTGAAGTATTATACTCCTATTCTTCTCATTCTCATGTGTTCCAAATGTGGATTCGCCAGAGCAGTTCATGTTGGAGGGTGCGATGGAGTTGAAAATGTCACTGAACTCTGATGTCACTGTCCGCACACTTTTGGTTAAGCCATACACACATCACACGAGACCTTGAGAAGTGTTGTGATTTGACTACATATATACGTTTCATTACATGTAACCCCACTGTGAACTATTCCAGCACTATTTGAGCCTAGCATACCTGTTGTTCGCATATAGTCAGATGCAGATTTAATGAGCGTGTGTGCGTGTGTGTATGTGTGGGGGGGGGTGGGGGGTGCGTGTGTGTGGTTGTGCATTTGCTTCTTGTCAATTTATTGTCCCAAACTTGTGGAAAATTGTTGGCACCGAAATGGACAAGAAGCTGCAGAAGACAAAACCATAGACCTAACCCAGGGCAAAGATCGCAATTTTAACGAATGGGGAGAAAAATTTTTGTTTGTGTAAAAAATGCGACTTTTTAAAAACTACAAGTGTGGAAGATTTTGAACTCTTTGCCCCGGTAGGTTTCTGTCTCATTTGACTTCATCAGTATGGTTCATTGTCAGGGTTTTATCAGCATGGGCATGGGCAGGTGTGCATGCAGTGTGAACATGTGCCTATAGCCTAATGAGGCAGAATTTCGGCGCATTTTGAAAAAGTTTTGAAACTAAAGCGGCGAAAATTTAGTTTTAATATTTTTTTGAAATGAGGGTTATATCCTCCTGTACTACCCTACCCCAGGTTGGACCTAGTGTCCCACAACGGTAGGAGGATATAATGTATGTGCTGTGTGCAAACAACGGGTTATAAAAATCAAACGGCCATGAGGCCTACATCTTAAAGAAAGTGGCCTGCTGGGCCAAAATAAAACTAAACGGCCACCAGGGACCCACAACCGAAGATCGTGTACCTGCTTCACAGGAGAGAACGGGTTAGTGGACTCACCTTGGTTCTGCAGCAGACGACACGCATTTTGCAGAGAACCCCTCTAGCGTACACTAGGGGGCTTACTGGTGATCAAAATTCAGAACTTTAAACTTAACCTTCTGATCCACGCAATCGAAAAAAAAAGCGCTTCGATCCTAACTAAGGCAACAGCTTAAGTTCTTCTTCACCTCAGTTACCTTTGTCGGCGCTGGTGCTGCCGTCTTTAATAAGCCAAATACCTACTACTAAAACAGGTTACGAAAATTAAAAGTACTCTATGCTAGAAATCATACGTCAAAACCACAGGAACACGCAGACAATTAACCCTATGTCAGCGAAGGAAGGAAGCACATGCCCATACCTTGATCATTCCACACATGCACTGGGCACTCAAGACATCGATCGGACTAGGCATCATCTCAGTAAACGCACCCAACACATCAGACTAGGAGGTATCATCTCAGTCTCATCACATCAGGCAGACGTCGGTCCACAGACTCCAGAGTATAAACATAGGAATAGCATCAGCTTGAAACGGAGGTGGGTCTTTAACAATGGCTGTAGTGAGAGACAAAACAGTGCAAGATCGGTAAGTCATCTCTCCACGTTTGTGTACATGATTGCTTGTGCACTACGTACATCCACATGTGTGGTTTCAAGTCTGTGTGCGTTGCAAATGTGTGAACATTGGTATCAAAGTTTGTATGTACAAATCAATACACAAATACAATAGTGTATGTGTATAAATGCAAAAGACAATTCTTACCTGGGAGTATTTCAAGGGATGTGGTTGTGACAGTTTACACAAGTAACCCTGTCAGTCTGGGGAGATGAAGGGGAGGGAGGCGAATTGAGGCGGAACACATCAGACGGAAGTGAGGAGAGCTGAGGGCAATGACCACGATACGCTGTTCAAAAGAGTTGTTATCCCATCACAGGAAACAGACCAGGACACATCAGGTAACGATTGTTGTTCTTTGCACAATCTACATCAAAATGAAAACAAAAATCAACACTTCGTAGGTAAGTTATGTCTGATTTGGACATAACAACAAAATGGCGGACGTTATCGAAGCACTATTACAACCCCCCCTGATTTTCGGCGTAACAAGATATACAGTTCTGAAATATGCTTAGACAAGATCAAGAACATGTCTAATTTGTACCTGAGCAGACTAGAGGCTTATAAAGTAACTTAAAGATTTTCTTTGTGGACCTTTCATCAGGCCTACGTGAAACACAAAGATGGCAAATTCCGGCTGTAGAAATCGGGGGTTTTTGCACACAAAAATAGGTTCAAAAGATAATCGAAAAATGAAAATCGCTGCTCCGTTCCACAACTTTTATGTCCAAGGTTATCCAAAAGAAATACACCCGTCCGGCCACAAACCGCCGGACATAAAACGAATGGAACAACGCACGAAGATTCATTTTTCGATTCTGAGGGTTTGGTCCTTTAGGAACAATGTCTGAAAGTTTCGATACCAAAACCTATAACTGTGTGTATGGTGTGTGCCAAGGGGTGGGGGTAAGTGTGTACATTGTGCGACAGGGGGCGTGAGCAAGTGTGTACGGTCTGTGACGGGGCGTGAGCAAGTGTGTACGGTCTGTGACAGGGGGCGTGAGCAAGTGTGTACGGTCTGTGACAGGGGGCGTGAGCAAGTGTGTACGGTCTGTGACAGGGGGCGTGAGCAAGTATGTACTGTCTGTGACAGGGGGTGTGGGCAAGTGTGTATGGTCTGTGACAGGGGGGTGGGGGCAAGTGTGTATGGTGTGTGACAGGGGGTGTGGGCAAGTGTGTACGGTCTGTGCCAGGGGGCGTGGGCAAGTGTGTACTATGTGTGACAGGGGGTGTGGGCAAGTGTGTACGGTGTGTGCCAGGGGTTGGGGGCAAGTGTGTACGGTGTGTGACAGGGGGTGGGGGCAAGTGTGTACGGTCTGTGACAGGGGGTGTGAGCAAGTATGTACGGTCTGTGACAGGGGGCGTGAGCAAGTATGTACAGTCTGTGACAGGGGGCGTGGGCAAGTGTGTACGGTCTGTGACAGGGGGTGGGGGCAAGTGTGTATGGTCTGTGACAGGGGGCGTGAGCAAGTGTGTACGGTCTGTGACAGGGGGCGTGAGCAAGTGTGTATGGTCTGTGACAGGGGGCGTGAGCAAGTGTGTACGGTCTGTGACAGGGGGCGTGGGCAAGTGTGTACGGTCTGTGACAGGGGGCGTGGGCAAGTGTGTACGGTGTGTGACAGGGGGCGTGGGCAAGTGTGTATGGTCTGTGACAGGGGGTGGGGGCAAGTGTGTATGGTCTGTGACAGGGGGCGTGAGCAAGTGTGTATGGTCTGTGACAGGGGGTGGGGGCAAGTGTGTACGGTGTGTACCAAGGGGTGGGGATAAGCGTGTACGGTGTGCGACAGGGGGCGTGAGCAAGTGTGTACGGTCTGTGACAGGGAGCGTGGGCAAGTGTGTATGGTCTGTGACAGGGGGTGGGGGCAAGTGTGTATGGTGTGTGACAGGGGGTGGGAGCAAGTGTGTATGGTGTGTACCATGGGGTGGGGGCAAGTGTGTATGGTGTGTGACAAGGGGTGGGGCCAAGTGCTCATGGTGAGTCCAAGAGGGTGGGATGGATTCTGGGGAGCGTGTGTACCGTATATACGATACATACTCCAAAGGTAACACAAAACGATACTACAATTCCACAAAACGAGAACATTAGTGACACTACCGATAATAAAGAAACGTAGAATGGTAACAGCGAAAGGTAAAGGGCTAACCAAGAAATGGCAAACGCTGACAAAGAGACGTAAATTCCCAACAGAGACTTTAAACGTGGACCGCGAGTATAGATTTTCCCGTATATGCAAGCAATACCAAGCATTTGTGAGAGTAAAAGCGGAAGATTGTCAGAAAATCCCTTTGAGCACGTACTGGAAACAACAGATGGTCTAACTTCTTCGGAATCTTAACTATTTGTAGAGATATTGTGTATATACGTGTGTGCAAAGACTTTGAAGAGAAGATTGTTCCGAAGAAGAAGGTTTGTATTGTAATTTAGAAGCAGAAGAAGCATGGTCCAACCAGACGTTTGCCAAAGCTTAGAAGAAAACTATTTGAATTAGTTGACACTAATGCACCAAAAATCACCACAAACAAAGTTGTTGGAAAAAGAATATGTATGTGCATAATATATAATTCACAGATCAATAACAGTCGAGCTTTAACCAGAAACTGTCAAACAAAGCGCTAACGGGGCTATAGTAAATGCTACCTAACCACCCGAATATACGGCAACAACAACGACAAATGCCAATCCCTATTAGCATAACTTTTTCTGATCGGTACTGTGCAGAGGTGGTGGGTAAACTTCGTAGGTGAGTTATGTGCACTTTGAGGGAAAATTCAAAATTTAGTCACAAATACACCCCCTTTTTCTTCTTTCACAATGAATAATATGGAAAGGCGAAGGTAAAAGACTCTATTTGAACTCTTTAACTCTCCATTTCTCCACTTTGTTAACTTCTGAAGAGCGATACGTATCAAGGAGAAATTTTGAACTGATTTGAAGTATACGATTTTAACTTCATCACAAAACGTGCCGTATTTAAAGATTCTGTGGAGACAAGCTATCTACGGTGAAGAGTTCTTTGGAACGGTAGCTAACTTTTCACCATAGCGCCTTGAGAAATTCCACTTTGTTCCGAAGATGTGCAAGTTTTTCTGGTCTTCTGGGGAAAATATTTCACAAACACGTACACATAAAATGAAAGGAACAAGCTTTTAAGAGGCGCTACGGTGAAAAGTTAGTCTTATCCTTTGTTAACAAGCTTGTAAATTCTCGAAGCTCCAGCAGGTCGTTTTCATTGCCGCATTTTGAGAAGAAATTTAGCTCCTGCAAATATCCTTCTTCTCTTAGTCACGCCAATGTCAGTTGACTTTGGCACATAGGTCACGAATAGGTACTGTTCACGGAAGCCGCAAGCTGGCTTAGAATACACATGTGAATTCATCTCTCAATTTTTATAGCAGCTATATCTTGTCCCTGACTCCAACGATTCAACAGGCAACTGCAACTATTATTGCCGTTCAAAGCATTTGGATAGTGCTGAACGAAGGTTAGGATTAGAATTGTCAGTTAGTTACTCCTGGGGAGGTTTTGTACGAAATAATGCCCCAAGATGCTCTTAAGATCATTTGTTGTAAGGTACTGATACTGATAAGCCTAGTGAACAGTCTATTTGTAAACATTAATTTTGAGTTATTAGTACGCACAATATCAGCGTACAGTTCACTCAGTTCATCAGTAATCTGTACCACGCAACAAGCGATTTCAAGGGCATTCGCTCCTACAAAACCACGCAGAGGATACCTAACCCGAAAATTCACAATAAACACACAAAACTTAACCGTCGTTCAGCACTAGCAGTGGTTCGGATCCTATTTTTAGAGGAGCATTCACCAACACGTCACAACTGGTCATCCTTTGGTCACACGAATCGCGCATGATCTGGATCGCAAAGGCGTTACAATGTAATCACATTCCATATTACCACAGAAACGCCCCTTTAAAGTTCAATGTGCACATAACCTACCTGCGTTTGTGTAGGTGTGCGCGTGCCAGAGAGATGGAGTTTGTAGGCATGCACACGGGACACGGGTCGAATGCCAGAGAGATGGAGTTTGTAGGCATGCACAGAGAACATGGGTCGAGTGCCAGAGAGATGGAGCTTGTAGGCATGCACACGGGACACGGGTAGAGTGCCAGAGAGATGGAGTTTGTAGGAATGCGCAGAGGACATGGGTCGAGTGCCAGTGAGATGGAATTTGTAGGAAAGCCCAGAGGACATGGGTCGAGTGCCAGAGAGATGAAGTGTGTAGGCATGCACAAGGGACATTGGTAGAGTGTGTATAACCTCACATACATACCTTAAAGAGCTGTAGTTAAGGACGATTGCTGCACACACACACAAGACGATTGTGTGCATGTGAATGTGAAGTTGGAGAGAAGCATCTAAAAAAAGCGACCTGAAGTCAAAAAAGGAGTGATAGTATATTAGTGTAAGTGTTGCATCTCTCAAGTGGTAAGTTTATACACAAGTATAAAGAATATGTATGTGTTTTTATGTGTACAAAAGGGAGCGAGTATAGGGCACATGTGCATGTGTTGTGTTGTGTGTGTGTGTGTGTGTGTGTGTCTGTGTGTGTGTGTGTGTGCACGTGTGTGTGTGTGTGTGTGTGTGTGTGTGTGTGTGTGTGTGTGTGTGTGTGTGTGTGTGTGTGTGTGTTGCCTGTACATGTGTGCATTGGAGTGGGAGTGTGACATTCCTCATAGTACTTAAGAACAAACCTTCTCCTTCCCAACTCCACACTGGTTTGATTTCTTGTTTGCAAGTTAGAGCATCACAACTTCTCTTTAAAGTGGATCTTCAAATACAGGATGGTTGCCCCGTATACGTTCCAGACAATCTTCAGCTGTAGTGATGAGGATCCAATACGAAAGTAAAACGTAATGAAATCATTGCATAACTACACCTATGCACACATGAAGACACACACACACATAACAAACCAGTCTACTGCTATGTTTGTGTGTGTGTGTGTGTGTGTGTGTGTGTGTGTGTGTGTGTGTGTGCGTGCGTGTGTGCATGTGTGCATGTGTGTGCATGTTAGTGTGTGTGGGTGGGTGGGTGCATGTGCAGGTTCATAAATTGGAGGACAAATTTAACGTATCCAAACATGCATTGTGTCACATACAAGCACAGGAGAGACATTGCTGATGAACACAAACGGAATAGTGCAATTTACACAAGCATTTCCGGTGATACGGCTGGATGCTGTATTATGGTGAATTTTCACTAATCTAACAAAACTTGTTTGAAAAAAATCGAGTGAATTAATTTGTTTGGGGTCATTAAAATCATTGTGGACACTCTTCACTGAAGTTATGTACAAAATTGGATGAATAAAGCAGTGGCAGAATGTTGAGACTGGCCTGTATTAAGTTACCAAATACTAACAGATACCATGAGCATTGGGTCCCTCACCCATCTTCACACAGACATGCACACACGCACACACTCACACACATGCACACACACACACACACATGCGCGCACACACACACATGCGCGCACACACACACATGCGCGCACACACACACATGTGCGCGCACACACACACACACACACACACACACACACACACACACACACACACACACACACAAGCACTCACACACACAAACGCACACACACAAACACACACACACACAGAAAATACCATTCACCCACTTCACAATGGCATTGCGATAACAAGTTCTCCCCAGACATCCCGGATTCTCCCTCTTCAGCCATTCTTCATTCTTCTCTTGTTTTCTTCTAGTGTTGCAATGAAACAAAGACAAACAATGGAGTTGCTAAATATTTCTGTATGCAGGAACGGAATCACGTGGTGTGCATGTGTGTGTGTGTTTGTGTGTGTGTGCATATGTGCATGCATGCCTGTGTACATGCACGTGTGTTTGTGGAAGACAAAATGACAGCTTGCGATAAATGCACAATACATACAAAAAAGTGGTTAGAAGTACACAACTTTCGCAATAAGCATACTATGACACTCTGAAACCACAAGCAAACATATTGGGTACAAGCCATCGGTGAAGTTGTATCACATCTACTAGAGATACTCTCACACCTGACACCTCCAGAGCATTGGAATGTATGCTAAACATGATTTGAGAAATACACTACCTACCTGTGTCCAATATACAAGACTAGCATGATAATAATTTTTAAGCTTATTTCTATAATGCATGTATTACTGTAGCCTACAAACTATCATTGGGTGAAACATTCACAGATTCTGCAAGTGAAGCTGTGTGTTAAATAGCTGAGGCCAAAATCATTACTTTACGTAAAGTGCTTGTTAGAGCAGCTATCAAAGTGGGCATCAAATAGAACTGGGGTTATCTACAAACAATTCAGCACATTCGCTAGTTTCTTCAAGTTGATAGATCTTGACCAGAACAGGAAGTTTACATCAGGAAGAGATTAAAGAAAAATATGGGGCCAGGGTAGCAAGTAACAAAATTGTGAAATTTGTACATGTTCGATACCATGCTAATATGCTACAACAATGATAGATGATTGTAACACACATACCTGGGATGGCATCCTGGGGCAATGTACATCTTCTTCGTGATACATTCGCATCGTCTGCACACACTCGTCAAACGTAGAAAGGATCGAGGACCGCCTTCAATGGACACACGCAGCTGTCATCTTCACCTCTTGAGTCTAAAGTTTGCAAATGAATATAGCATAAGCTGGAAATGTTCACGTTGATTGTGGACTGTAGTGAAGCAGGCAAGAATCCTATATAAAAGGCGGATCTGCAGAACGAAAAGTTAGAAAGAATACTCTGACTCTCAAATGATCTTCATACTAATGATATAAGGAACTCTTAATTGAAATATACACATGTGGCAACGAACACCTACACATGTGTACAAATTCGCAGAATGCATGCATGCATGCAGACATGTACACGCACGCACCGACACACATACACACAGATGTGCTCGCACACATGCATGCACATACACACCTTGCATCTGCAACACAGCACTTTTTCATCACAATGCTAAGTCGCTCAGTGCAAAGCTGTACAGATGCCCCGCCATCCCTATCCTGGATCTCTCTCCGTCCCTCTTTCAGTAGGCATCATCTTCTCGCTAAACAAAGATAAGGAAGTAATTATTCTGCACAATTGTCATCAAACTCACCACACAGTGGCTCCTGCCACTGTGAAGTCTTCTGGGGGCCTTCTTCTTCTTCTTTGTCAGGTGGTCCCATCCACTGGAGAGAAGTCTCGGGTCCAGATTGGAACAGACTTGGTTGATCCATTTCAGAGAGTACCAGTCTCAACTTTCCAATAATTTGGAATGGATCCTAGCAACCTCCCCTCAACAGAACGCCCAAATCTGATCCGCACTTCACCGAGTACTTCCGCTGAAATCCACATCTTGAAGTGAACCCAGTCGTCGTACCGCAGAGAGAGCACGGTCTCAACCCTCCGTAGAGGGGACGTTCCGGCCTCCTCCCTTTGGCACTAGTGACCCAGTCCAGCGACAAGATGCTACAGAGGATTCAGCTGCATGGAAAGGGAAGAAGAACATGCCGTTAAGTAAAGTTATAGTTATAAAATTTACACAAACACCAAGGTTACAGGCTACAGGACAGTAAAGAATATTTTAAGCATGAAATGTTAATGATAACATACCAGGCAGTGGTTCTTCCTTGCTGCTGTATCAGGTCGGCAAAGAGATAGCTCCATTCTGAAAACTGCAAGTAAACTGGAAAAAGGAACTGAAAAAAGACACAATCAACGGGGCCGAGGTATCAAATAACAATAAAAACTGTGAAATTTGTACATGTTCAATACCATAGTATACTACAATAAGAATGTATGCATGTGACATACACACCTGGGATGGCATACTGGGGCAATGTACGTCTTCTTCGTGATACATTCGCATCGTCTGCACACACTCGTCAAACATAGAAAGGATCGAGGGCCACCTTCAATGGACACACGCAGCTGTCATCTTCACCTCTTGAGGTTAAGGTTTGCAAATGAATATAGCATCAGGAAATGTTAACGTTGATTGCGGACTGCAGTGAAGCAGGCAAGAATCCTATATAAAAGGCGGATCTGCAGAACGCAAAGTGAGAAAAAATACTCTAACTGTCAAATGATCTTCATACTAATGATATAAGGAACTCTTAATTGAAATATACACATGTGGCAACGAATACCTACACATGTGTACAAATTTGCAGAATGCATGCATGCAGACATGTACACGCATGCACGCACACATGCACGCACCGACACACATACACACAGATGTGCTCGCACACATGCATGCACATACACACCTTGCATCTGCAACACAGCACTTTTTCATCACAATGCTAAGTCGCTCAGTGCAAAGCTGTACAGATGCCCCGCCATCCCTATCCTGGATCTCTCTCCGTCCCTCTTTCAGTAGGCATCATCTTCTCGCTAAACAAAGATAAGGAAGTAATTATTCTGCACAATTGTCATCAAACTCACCACACAGTGGCTCCTGCCACTGTGAAGTCTTCTGGGGGCCTTCTTCTTCTTCTTTGTCAGGTGGTCCCATCCACTGGAGAGAAGTCTCGGGTCCAGATTGGAACAGACTTGCTTGTTCCATTTCAGAGAGTACCAGTCTCAACTTTCCAATAATTTGGAATGGATCCTGGCAACCTCCCCTCAACAGAACGCCCAAATCTGATCCGCAGTTCACCGAGTACTTCCGCTGAAATCCACATCTTGAAGTGAACCCAGTCGTCGTACCGCAGAGAGAGCACGGTCTCAACCCTCCGTAGAGGGGACGTTCCGGCCTCCTCCCTTTGGCACTAGTGACCCAGTCCAGCGACAAGATGCTACAGAGGATTCAGCTGCATGGAAAGGGAAGAAGAACATGCCGTTAATTATAATTATAAGTAAAGTTATAGTTATAAAATTTACACAAACACCAAGGTTACAGGCTACAGGACAGTAAAGAATATTTTAAGCATGAAATGTTAATGATAACATACCAGGCAGTGGTTCTTCCTTGCTGCTGTATCAGGTCGGCAAAGAGATAGCTCCCATTCTGAAAACTACAAGTAAACTGGAAAAAGGAACTGAAAAAAAGACACAATCAACACTGTACTTTTTGTGGTGCCTTTAATATGAAATAGAGACAGTGAAATCTCCAATAGTAGACACTCGGAGGTAAGGAAATTCTCTCCACAAAGGACACAGCATGAGGTCAAAGGTCATGGCTCATCATATTTTTTCTACAGTTTCAATACACATCACACCTCTCAAAAAGGACAACCTCTTTTCGAAGAACTGTTTTAAAAGTGCACTCTATTCGGAGATTCCACTGTAATACGTCCAACATGCTATGCCTAGTTTATGTGGAAACTTGATGACACAAACCCACTCAACACAAAATTTTGGTAAATTAAATGGGAGAACAGAATTGGCCCCTTTCAATGCTCCTAATATTCCTAATTGGTCTGATGATATGAAATTCCGATAGAATGAATGTTCTTTGTCAGTCTCTCGAGTTGTGTGTGAAGAGGGTTTCACTGCACTTAATATGTACCAATTAATTAAATTAGAAAATTCTCCATTGTCGTAGAATATTAATTGCTGCCCATCAGATTATTAATGCTTTACACTGCTACTTCCCAACAAAAACCTACTCACAGCGTATATATAGGTGCTAATATTTGCAGGACTTCATTTGACAAATTTGCAAATGAGCACACATGGGGACTGGTTATTTGCAATAAAATATCTCAAATATACAAGTAAGCTTTTGATTCATGAAATACATACTGCGAAAATTAGCACCTACATGGTATACAAGTGTGTGTGTGTGTGTGTGTGTGTGTGTGTGTGTGTGTGTGTGCGTGTGTGTGCGTATGTGTGTGTGTGTGTGATTCATATGAAGTACTAGATAGAACCTCTCTATAGCGGACATGTTGGAAATGAAAAACAGTTTGCAATAGAAATGTTTTTCTATCAATAGTCCTGTCAATAGTCTTACACACAACAATATAACTCAAGAAAATCAGTCTGTTAGAGAGAATTTTGGCATCAGGTGAGTTTGTCATATTATATAAGAGGTTCCACTTCAAATCCAAAATTGCCTCAGTTCCCAGTTGTCAAATCACTGTTTCCAACTTTGCCACTTCCTCACATGAGTGCTCCTTCCTTCATCACAAGTACTCAAGGTGCCCCGCCTCCTAAGCCATGCCCACACTTTCAAGAAACCACCTCCATGGAAGCTGCTAAACGTGCCTACACAATTTAGTACGCATACGAAATAAATAGGTACGCTTCTTTACACGAAATGGCCATTTTGTTCAATCAAGCGGCGTTTTCGGAAAGGGCGAATAATTGGGGGTGGCAGGTATAATGCAGACATCCACGAGCCGGTCTCATTGTGGGAGTGAGCAGGCAGAGAAGGCGGGGCAACAGCTTGATACAAGTGATGGAGGAGGGGAACAGTCCAGATTCAGCCGCTAAGAGGAAACGAGATTTAACAACAAGGAACTTAAGCAATTCTATCACAAACATCTAGCAACAACAACAATAACAACAACAACTTCAATGTTATCAACAACAGCAATGGCATTAAGTGTTTTATATTGAATTTAGGGCGAGAGCAATTCAAACCTGCGTCGGCCGTTCACAGGTTTGAATCACCACAATACCGCCATTAACAAGAAATTACAGCTCTCAATCAGCTTTGATATGTTCTCAAAAAAAGATTAGATTGATAGAATGTTCCATCTTATCGAAAAATGGATCAAAAGTTTTCATAAGGGTACTGAAAATACGTAATCACAACACCAGACAAAGTTGCTGACTGTGAGCAACAACTATGAAACACACAAATGTTGCATGAGTGTAACATACACACTACATTGAAACCTCTCCAATAAGGACACTACCGGGCCACATTGTATACAAGCATACACATACAACATTGAAACCTCAATAATAAGGACACTACTTGGCCACAGTGTATACAAGCAGTCATGTATAGGGGTGTGTACCTATGTCAGAGGGTTTGTTTGAAGGTACTCATTCAACTTCAGAGATATCAAATCGGACAGGGCAATGGTGCCCAGATACTTAAAGGATTGGCTGCTTTCCGTAGGAGTCCTTTGCTGGAGGTTTCACTGTTGGGGGAAGGGTTTATGCACAGTTTTCACATAATGGAGTGTGGAACAAATGGAGAAGGAGACAAAACTGCGCACATTTCATCTCCTTGCATGTCTGGGAAGCAGCAGCAGAGGCAACTGATCTGAATGTAGCAAAATCTGCACCAGATTTCTCGGCAAGAAACTCCAGTTTGAGGAGATCCTGAATTATATATCCGTTTGCATTTTACAAGCATATTATTGGTACCTGCTTACCAAATAATCAAATATATAAAACCATCTATATACAGATTTATGTACAGCAGAACCCTGATGACACAAACTTGATTAAAGCGAAATTTTGTGTAACATAAAAGTAGCAAATGGCCCCTTCCATACTCCCATTATTCTCATTTTTTTTCTGAAAACTTAAAATTATTCTCATTAAGTGTACACTGACTATCAGTCCCTTCAGTTTTGTGTTGAGTGGGTTCCACTGACAAGCAAAGTAAAATCTCATTAATTAGAACCTTGATCTTATATCGAAAGGATTACCTTACAGAGCTATAGTCCAGGATGAGAGCTGTACACACACACACAAGACAATTGTGTGCATGTGAATGTGAAGACATCCCGGACTCCCCCTTTTCAGCCATTCTTCATTCTTTTCTTGTTTTCTTCTAAAGGTGGAATGAAACAAAGACAAAAAAATGGAGTTGCTAAATAATTCTGTCGCATATGGGACATGTCCAGGATCTGTTATGATAGCGCTTCCCAGTTTGCGTAGCGATAAATTGTAATTTTCGGGTGCTTACAAGTTATTAGTCACGCAGTTATCTCGTGATTCGAACTAATATTCGGGCATATACGAATGGCAAATCCGCGTTTAGTGACGTTTTCTGTCGTCACGGTTGCTCTGTCACATGCTTGCTTGTGACCTAACTCGATGTTTCTTCTGAATCATAGTTTTCGGCGGGGTGCTACGTGAGGGAACAAGCTGGAGACAGTTTCTTGGTGTCAACTTTGAGCCATCGGAAATATGCAACTTTTCCATGCGGGTGAGGGAGAGATTTTGTTCCTGTCGCAAGTTACAGGAGCTTGAATGTTGGCTTTTGAGGCCCAATGGATCAGATCTCGGCTTTGGAAAGGAACGGTCAACTCACCCGCATGGAAAAGTTAGTAAATGTTTTGTTATAGCGATTTATGTTAAAAAATAGCCATGGAAGCGTTCCGCCAGGTAGCACCCAGAGCATTTCGCTTTTCAGTAGGGGTTAGGAAAACCTCAGTAGCTTCTTCGCCATAAAAGCAAGCCTTCCAAAAAGGTAATCGTACGAACGTCTACATGTCTGCCTACATCTTGATCCCTTGTTTGACTCTCTGCATCTACTACAAGTAGAGAACAGAAGCTGTAAAAAAGACCGAAAATTTCACACCTCCGAATTAGCGCGGACATGTCCCACATGCGGTATGCAGGAACAGAATTATATGCGGTGCGCATGTGTGTGTGTGTTTGTGTGTGTGTGTGTGTGTGCGTGTGTTTGTGGAAGACAAAACGACAACTTGTGTTAAATGTACAACAGTTACAATAAAGTAGTGAGCAATACACAACTTCTGCAATAAGGTTACAATGACACTCTGAAACCACAAGCAACGTGTTGGACACAAACCATCGGTAAAGTCGTAGCACATGAGCAAGAGATGTTCTCACACCTGGCACAACCAGAGCATTGGAATTTAGAAATACACTACCTGTAGTAGGTAGTGTATTTCTAAATTCCAATGCTCTGGTTGGCATTGGACTTGAGAAATACACTACCTACCTGTGTCCAATATACAAGATTAGCATGATTATAATTTTTAAGCTTATTACTACAATCTACAAACTATCATTGGGTGAAACATTCACAGTTTCTGCAAAGTGGAAGCTGTGTGTTAAATAGTTGAGACCAAAATCAATAATTTAGGTAAAGTGCTTGTTTGTGCAGCTATCAAAGTGGGCATCAAATAGAACTAGGGATATCTATAGACAATTCAGCACATTCACTAGCTCCTTTCAGTTCATAGGTTTCTTTTTGCCGAATATTAGGAAGATAAAAGAAATAATATGAGGGGGGGGGGGGGGGTAACAAATAACAATAAAAACTGTGAAATTTGTACATGTTCTATACCATAGTATACTACAATAAGAATGCATGCATGTGACATACACACCTGGGATGGCATACTGGGGCAATGTACGTCTTCTTCGTGATACATTCACACCGTCTGCACACACTCGTCTAACGTAGAAAGGATCGAGGACCGCCTTCAATGGACACACGCAAATGATCTTCATACTAATGATATAAGGAACTCTTCATTGAAATATACACATGTGGCAACGAATACCTAAACATGTGTACAAATTCGCAGAATGCATGCATGCATGCAGACATGTACATGCACGCACACATGCATGCATGCACACACGCACACACTGCCACACATACACACTGATGTGCTCGCACACATGCATGCACATACACACCTTTCATCTGCAACACAGCACTTTTTCATCACAATGCTAAGTCGTTTAGTGCAAAGCTGTAGAGATGCCCCGCCATCCCTATCCTGGATCTCTCTCCGTCCCTCTTTCAGTAGGCATCATCTTCTCGCTAAACAAAGATAAGAAAAGTAATTATTCTGCACAATTGTCATCAAACTCACCACACAGTGGCTCCTGCCACTGTGAAGTCTTCTGGGGGCCTTCTTCTTCTTCTTTGTCAGGTGGTCCCATCCACTGGAGAGAAGTCTTGGGTCCAGATTGGAACAGACTTGGTTGATCCATTTCAGAGAGTACCAGTCTCAACTTTCCAATAATTTGGAATGGATCCTAGCAACCTCCCCTCAACAGAACGCCCAAATCTGATCCGCACTTCACCGAGTACTTCCGCTGAAATCCACATCTTGAAGTGAACCCAGTCGTCGTACCGCAGAGAGAGCACGGTCTCAACCCTCCGTAGAGGGGACGTTCCGGCCTCCTCCCTTTGGCACTAGTGACCCAGTCCAGCGACAAGATGCTACAGAGGATTCAGCTGCATGGAAAGGGAAGAAGAACATGCCGTTAAGTAAAGTTATAGTTATAAAATTTACACAAACACCAAGGTTACAGGCTACAGGACAGTAAAGAATATTTTAAGCATGAAATGTTAATGATAACATACCAGGCAGTGGTTCTTCCTTGCTACTGTATCAGGTCGGCAAAGAGATAGCTCCATTCTGAAAACTGCAAGTAAACTGGAAAAAGGAACTGAAAAAAAGACACAATCAACTGGGCCGAAGTATCAAATAACAATAAAAACTGTGAAATTTGTACATGTTCCATACCATAGTATACTACAATAAGAATGTATGCATGTGACATACACACCTGGGATGGCATACTGGGGCAATGTATGTCTTCTTCGTGATACATTCGCACCGTCTGCACACACTCGTCAAACGTAGAAAGGATCGAGGGCCACCTTCAATGGACACACGCAGCTGTCATCTTCACCTCTTGAGGTTAAGGTTTGCAAATGAATATAGCATTAGGAAATGTTAACGTTGATTGCGGACTGCAGTGAAGCAGGCAAGAATCCTATATAAAAGGCGGATCTGCAGAACGAAAAGTGAGAAAGAATACTCTAACTCACAAATGATCTTCATACTAATGATATAAGGAACTCTTAATTGAAATATACACATGTGGCAACGAAAACCTACACATGTGTACAAATTCACAGAATGCATGCATGCAGACATGTACACGCACGCACATACGCATGCAATCACACACGCACACATGTACACTGCCACACATACACACAGATGTGCTCGCACACATGCATGCACATACACATCTTGCATCTGCAACACAGCACTTTTTCATCACAATGCTAAGTCGCTCAGTGCAAAGCTGTAGAGATGCCCCGCCATCCCTATCCTGGATCTCTCTCCGTCCCTCTTTCAGTAGGCATCATCTTCTCGCTAAACAAAGATAAGGAAGTAATTATTCTGCACAATTGTCATCAAACTCACCACACAGTGGCTCCTGCCACTGTGAAGTCTTCCAGGGGCCTTCTTCTTCTTCTTCTTTGTCAGGTGTTCCCATCCACTGGAGAGAAGTCTCGGGTCCAGATTGGAACAGACTTGGTTGATCCATTTCAGAGAGTACCAGTCTCAACTTTCCAATAATTTGGAATGGATCCTGGCAACCTCCCCTCAACAGAACGCCCAAATCTGATCCGCACTTCACCAAGTACTTCCGCTGAAATCCACATCTTGAAGTGAACCCAGTCGTCGTACCGCAGAGAGAGCACGGTCTCAACCCTCCGTAGAGGGGACGTTCCGGCCTCTTCCCTTTGGCACTAGTGACCCAGTCCAGCGTCAAGATGCTACAGAGGATTCAGCTGGATGGAAAGGGAAGAAGAACATGCCGTTAAGTAAAGTTATAGTTATAAAATTTACACAAACACCAAGGTTACAGGCTACAGGACAGTAAAGAATATTTTAAGCATGAAATGTTAATGATAACATACCAGGCAGTGGTTCTTCCTTGCTGCTGTATCAGGTCGGTAAAGAGATAGCTCCCATTCTGAAAACTGCAAGTAAACTGGAAAAAGGAACTGAAAAAAATACACAATCAACTGGGCCGAGGTATCAAATAACAATAAAAACTGTGAAATTTGTACATGTTCCACACCATAGTATACTACAACAAGAATGTATGCATGCGACATACATACCTGGGATGGCATACTGGGGCAATGTATGTCTTCTTCGTGATACATTCGCACCGTCTGCACACACTCGTCAAACGTAGAAAGGATCGAGGGCCACCTTCAATGGACACACGCAGCTGTCATCTTCACCTCTTGAGGTTAAGGTTTGCAAATGAATATAGCATTAGGAAATGTTAACGTTGATTGCGGACTGCAGTGAAGCAGGCAAGAATCCTATATAAAAGGCGGATCTGCAGAACGAAAAGTGAGAAAAAATACTGACTGTCAAATGATATTCATACAAGTGATATAACAAAGTCTGCTGAAATATAAACATGTGGCAACGCAAGCATATACACACAAACGTACAAACTTGCAGAATACATGCATTCACGCAGACATGTACACACACACACACACACACACACACACACACACACACACACACATACACACACACACACACACGCACACACACACAGGCGTGCATACCTCCATACATGCACATACACACCTTGCATCTGCAACACAGCACTTTTCATCACAATGCTAAGTCGGCCCCCTTTCTGGGCTGCTGTTCTCAAGTCAAAAATTATATATAGAATACATAGCTGTAGAGATGGCCCGCCATCCCTATCCTGGATCTCTCTCCGTCCCTCTTTCAGTAGGCATCATCTTCTCGCTAAACAAAGATAAGAAAAGTAATTATTCTGCACAATTGTCATCAAACTCACCACACAGTGGCTCCTGCCACTGTGAAGTCTTCTGGAGGCCTTCTTCCTTGCTGCTGTATCAGATCGGCAAAGAGATAGCTCCCATTCTCAACACACTGCAAATGAACTGGAAAAAGGAACTAAAAAAACAAACACAATAAAATGCTGTACAGTTTGTGGTGCCTTTAACATGAAATAGATAGAGACAGTGAAATCTCCAATAGTAGACACTCGGAGGTAAGGAAATTCTCTCCACAAAGGGCACAGCATGGGGTCAATGGTCATGCAGCCCAGCATATTCTCCATACAGTTTCAATACACATCACACCTCTCAAAAAGGACAACCTCTTTTCGAAGAACTGTTTTAAAAGTGCACTCTATTCGGAGATTCCACTGTAATACGTCCAACATGCTATGCCTAGTTTATGTGGAAACTTGATGACACAAACCCACTCAACACAAAATTTTGGTAAATTAAATGGAAGAATGATGTGAAATTCCGATAAAATGAATGTTTTTTGTCAGTCTCTCGAGTTGTGTGTGAAGAGGGTTTCACTGCACTTAATATGTACCAATTAATTAAATTAGAAATTTCTCCATTGTCATGGAATATTAATAGCTGCTCATCAGATTATTAATGCTTTACACTGCTACTCCCCTACAAAAGGCTACTGACAGCGTATATATAGGTGCTAAGATTTGCAGGACTTCATTTGACAATTTTCACAGATGAGCCCACATGGGGACTGGTAATTTGCAATAAAATATATAAGAGGTTCCACTTCAAATCCAAAATTGCCTCAGTTCCCAGTTGTCAAATCACTGTTTCCAACTTTGCCACCTCCTCACATGAGTGCTCCTTCCTTCATCACAAGTACTCAAGGTGCCCTGCCTCCTAAGCCATGCCCACACTTTCAAGGAATCACCTCCGTTGAAGCCACACACCATGCCTACAAACTTTTAGCACGCAAACAACTTAAAACAACTTTTGGACGCGAAATGGCCAGTTTGTGAATCGAGCGACGTTATCGAAATGATGCGAAATGTTGGGGGTGGCAGGTAAATGCGGACATCTACGGAGGCAGTCTCATGTGGGAGTGAGCAGGCAGAGAAGGCGGGGCAACAGCTCGACACAAGTGATGGAAGAGGTGAGCAGTCCGGATTCAGCAGCTAAGAGGAAAGGAAATTAAACAACAGGGATCTGGAGCAATGTTAATGATACCAACATCTAGTATGTGTAAAAATTATAGGGCTTAGCAATTCAAACCTGTGTCGGCCGTTCACAGGTTTGAATTACCGCAACACCCAAAAATAAATTTGAATCAAATTTTCATGAAATCTTTACGGAATCCCCTTCATATTTAAAATTGATCTTTTTCATTAAAGAACATAAGTCACTTTTTATATCCCAACAATATCACAAACACACACAGTAAGGTATTACCATATAGAGGGTTTTTAAGGGTAAAATTTCTTGCATACAAAAAAAATTGTATTCATTGCACAAAAAAAGGTTCATGCCAGAAGCATGTAATACAAAATACTGAATCTCATGACAAAGTATTTACCCCTCAAAAACACTGCCATATGGTCTGTGAGCAGGCCCTAGGATTCAGCATTTACAAACTCCTATAATGTCCACTCACTATACGTACTGAGATGAAATTGCGCACATTTCGTCTCTGCACGGCCTGGAAGCAGCAGTAAAACATACAATCTGGATGTAGCAGCTAAAGACAACAGAATCAAGACCTTTCTGAATGTGAATTAAATTGTAGTCAAAATTTTCAGGAATTATTGAGTGCAACCTAAAGCATTGCATTTCTGAGGATTTCTTGCAGCAATTGTTGCACTTATTAGACTATGTAGCTGCTTCAAGAAAACAATCGTGTGGAAACAATACAACTTTATCACAGAACTAAACCGTCTAAACAGATGAACCATACGTTGGATAACATTTTCCAACTTATCTTTTCAATCCTGCACCCTGCCAGTCGCCCTGTTGTTCTCCGTTCGAGAACATGGACTTGGTGCAACGCGAATTGCAAATGACCGAGCCAATAAAGAACGTCACCATTAGAACCTGGGAAATGGAACGGAAATATTTAATCACGTACAACGACTCACAAAGCATTCAGCTAGACTCACCGAAGTTGTCAACGATTGGGTGGAGAAGTGATATCATAAGCGGTACCTGACCGAGCTTTGCCACGAATTCACCACCAAGAAATGCTCAAACCCACATCATTCTACAATAGTGATGATAATGAAGGAGTTATACGTGCACAACCCTACGAAAAAGCTTACAAAACAACCCACAAGACCTCGTTCTGTTCCGATCACTGCTTCTTCCTTCAACTAACGCTGCGGCGCACCAGACGCGCTTTTAATGGCTCACGTGGAGGGCGGGGTCTGGCGGGGGTGGAGTCGAGATTTCAGACCAATGAAATGCATGACAGGACCAACGCTCCATATTTGGAGGGTGACGTTTCTACTGCACGCTTTCATGACGTGTGTGTACTGCCGGAGCTATGGGGAAAACCCTTTTAATCAGACCTCGTGCAGTGGATGGCGGCGCGGCATATTATCGAGATGATCGTGGACATCCATCTATTGTAGAGAAAAGCCACTGGGAACGAAGGTCACAGTATTCAGGACAGTATTTTTCATTCGCAAGGTAATTGGAATGAAGGGTTTCGTTCTAAAACGCTGTCGCTGTTAGCTAAGAATAAAGAAATATTGCTGCAAATCCCGATGATTTTTATTGAATAGTTTTGTACAGTGACATTGCTTTTAGCCACAACTTCATTGCCATGTACTATCATTTAATCAATTAATTTACTTCCGATAGTGATGATCTTAGACTATTATGTTAGTGGTTTATCAAAATGAGATACTGGCGAGTTTCATTTATTGTATACTTCATGTGTGTCTCACGTGTGTGCATGCATGGATACTGTCCAAGTGTGCATGTGTGCACATGAATACATACATATGTGTGAGTGTGTCATGTGGGCCATGTGGTGTGTGTGTGTGTGTGTGTTTGTATGTGTTTGTGTTTTTTTGCTTGTGTGTGTGTGTACTTACCCATGTGCACCTCCTGTCTATATTCTGTAGTCTTTTTTGCACAGGAAATGTTCATACTATGCGTTAATATACACCTTTCAATTGTACATTTGCAGGGTCTTTCATCTGGCTCTCTAATGCTGGAATGGCAGTTGATGTTACATTATGGCTGCCTGTCTGTGGGGACAACTGCATGGGCTCTTTCATAATTCTTTGAGTCCAATCAAGTAATTTCAAGCTTGCAATGCACTGCCTCCTACAGATTCCACAATGGTGTGTTCCCTCCATTCATCTTTATTAGTGTGGTCTCACTTTTATATGCATTACAGCATTATTGATGCAGTATAAATGATCATTCAGTATATGTAGTGTGCCATCCCATAATATTTTATTCAAAACATTCCCATGGGGTGACTTAAAGTTGTATTGCTGACACCAATAACAGTTACACCATACACAGTCGCTATGCATGTAGTGTTCAAGGAAAACATATGACTATGTATGTGTTCACCATGAAGCTGTATGGTATGTGTGGGACATGCTTGGACACGTGTACATCTGACCTGCATATACGTTTATATTCTGCTTGTTAGTAAGTACCTGGGTTAATATGTACTCCTGGGTAGTAAGTACTCCTGAGTAAGTACTCCTGGGTAAGTACTCCTAGGTAGTAAGTACTCCTGGGTAAGTACTCCTAGGTAGTAAGTACTCCTGGATAGTAAGTACTCCTGGGTAGTAAGTACTCCTGGATAGTAAGTACTCCTGGATAGTAAGTACTCCTAGGTAGTAAGTACTCCTGGATAGTAAGTACTCCTGGGTAGTAAGTACTCCTGGATAGTAAGTACTCCTGGATAGTAAGTACTCCTGGATAGTAAGTACTCCTGGGTAGTAAGTACTCCTGGGTAGTAAGTACTCCTGGATAGTAAGTACTCCTGGGTAAGTACTCCTGGGTAAGTACTCCTGGGTAAGTACTCCTGGGTAGTAAATACTCCTGGGTATTAAGTACTCCTGGGTAGTAAGTACTCATGGGTAACAAGTACTCATGGGTAACAAGTACTCATAGATAGTTTATATATTTACTCATTGCTCTAGCTGTCCTTACCTCATGCAATACCATTGAAAGAACCTTGGATAGTATGTACCTCTGACAGTGAGTACCTATTCTGCCTTTCCTTTAGGGTACTTACTATCCAAGTTCTCCTGTTTCCTTATCCTTGAAGACAAGGATGTAGTTACCAATATGGCTCATACTGGAGGACTAGGTAGAGTCGATAGACTTGATTAAATTTTGATATTATGATCACGTGAGTGTGTATCTCATGTATTGTGTGTATGTGTGTGTGCGTACATATGTGCATGCGTGCGGGTGTACGGTTCGGGGCATCAAAATGGAAACGGTAACTGATAAACGGTGCTATTTTCCTATCAACTTTATACAGAATAATAGGTAACCGCTATCTGTTACCCAAAAAATGACGAAAATATAACAGTTAGTGGTAAATTTGTATAATTCCTTCATTAGCCACAATACGACAACAATTCTGCATCTTTACAAAATCAATTCTGCTGAACAATTGCGTTGATTATCTAGTCAATCGTGCGTCAATCTTTCCACCATGCATCTTGCTTGCCTCTTATGTACTACTATGTGTGATTCTTGACGCCAAGCGAGCACTTGTTCGAAAGCATTAACTGATAACCGCTTACAGTTTACATTTGCACATGGAAAAGCATTAAGCAGCAAAGGATATTCTCATTTCCCTTTTCATGTCCTGTAATGTGTGTGTTTCTGTATGCATACATGTGTGTGTATGTGTGGAAAATCCAGCATGTGAGTACTTTATCAGGCAAGCTAGACCGTCCTGTGAAATACACCAAATGCTCAGGAGCACCTTCAGGCACGGTCTAGGTTGCCAGACTAGGTGAACATGTAGTTATGGCCTATACTCATAGTTAGTCTGACCTGCTTGACCAACCTGTCAGGCATAAGTGCTTGTAGCTACGTACATAAGGATGGTGCTTTTTTTCCTTTTCTGTGATCAAGATTGCACATTTGGTGGAGAAAATCACGTGCCCTGTACCATACACTATCCAGAGATGAGGTCAAGAAGTTCTACACGGGAGACCAAATAATAATGCTTTGGGCAGTCTTTGTGTGCTTTGTATGGAGGTTAATTGTCCTCTGGGAGGTCTAAAATGTATTGAACTAATGGGGAGAAAATATCTTGGGACTTCAAGCTGTGTCCTTAGTAGGGAGATCGTCCTTATTCGGAGTGTCCGCTATCGGAGATTTCACTATGTGTTGTGTTATACAGATCTCAACAAACATGATAAAATTGAATGATGTATGATGACTGTTGTACATACGTAGGTAAGTTTGCAGTGGGCCCTTGTTTATCCGACCATGTCTGTCCCTAGTAAGATGTGTTCAATAAACCTAGTTTCGGCTAAATCAGTATATACTGTACAGAGGGATCTCTGAATACAGAACAATTTGGGGGTAGCATAAATTCAGCTGATTTGTCCTCTTTGCATGTAGAGAGGTTGTCCTCTTTGGGAGGTTCAAAGTGTATTGTAAGAATTGTACTGGAACTGTTATTCGAGTCCTTTGTACTGGGTTTGTTATACCATGTCCTTATTTGGAAGAGTCCACTGTTGAATGTTTACACAACTTCATGACGGTGATTCACAAGTGAAGGTCAGATGGCTAGGTTTCCAGCTAAACCAGTGTCGGATACATGAGGCGTGACTGTATTCCATGCACATATACCCATGCATACATACGTATGTGTTTGTATGCCATACGTGGACATAGGTATGTGCACATACGTGTGTGTATGGCTGCGTAATTATATGCATGACAGTGTTCTAGCCAGAATTTTTCTATAGTGAGGAGTATAGCATAAGTCAGTCATTGTAGTAAAGTGAATTCTTGCCACAATTTTTTTCATCTAAGTCAAAGAAAAATGTACGTTCTTTGAGAGATTCCAAATTTAAGACCATTACAGTTACTAGCTACTTCATTGTTTGCTTTCCTGTAAACATGCGTACACTATCAAAATATTGAGTGAATTGGTTTCAAATGTTTTATTGTAAAAACTCATGATAGCATGACATATTCTGCTTATAGAATTATATGCACACGTTGATGGCCGGAGCAATACATAGATCCTTCCTACAGCCCTTGTGTACATGTGTGTGTGTGTGCATGCGTGCATGCGTGCATGCGTATGTGTGTGTGTGTGTGTGTGTGTGTGTGTGTGTGTGTGTGTGTGTGTGTGCGTGCGTGTGTGTGTATGTGCGTGTGTGTGTATGCGTGCATGCGCGCGCATGTGTGTGTGTGTGTGTGTGTATGTGTGTGTGTGTGTTTGTGTATGTGTATGTGTGTGTGCATGTGTGTATGTGTATATGTGTGTGTGTGTGTGTGTGTGTGTGTGTGTGTGTGTGTGTGTGTGTGTGTGTACATGTGTGTGTGTGTGTGTGTGTATATAGGTACATGTGAGTGCATGCATTTAATATATTCAATCATGTGTGTACAATAATTTAATGTATGTATGTTGAATGTATATGGACAGATTCTGATTCACAATTTTAAATTATGTCGATTTACACTTAATTCTACTCTAATATTCAGTGTCTTTCGTTGCGGGCAAAATATTTCATAATGGAAGTAATTAATGTCACGAATTCACATGTAAACATAACACAAGGGAGCACTGTTCGGTTTTTATGTTCTGAAGAGGCAAATTCCACGTCTTACTGGGAGAAAGACAATCAGAACATAACAACAAACACGACTGAAAGTCTATGTCAGCAGGCGTCAGGTGCGTCATCCATTCTCGTCATAGTGAGCCTACAGCCTGTTCAAGCTGGAACATACAAGTGCAAATCCAGGGCAGATCTAGCGGAAGAATTTTTGACTATCAGTGAGTACATCACTCCTACTGTGGTCCACTGACAGAGGTGATTGTTTGTTCGGTGCATGAAATCTCTTTTAGCCAGCAATGTGTGGGCAGTACAATAATCTCAGATTACAGAGGTTGTCAAATTATTGAGTAACTCGTAGCATACTTGAATGTGTAGTAATCGTACCTCAAAATATGGTCTGATTAGGGAGAATGTAGTATATTAGAGGTGTCAGACTACAGAATTTCTACTGTATATATGGTACTAATGGGGTCGTATACTTTACTTACAATGTACATTACATTTGTATTGCAGCCCTGCTGCCAGTTCCAACTTTGTTCAAGGTCCAAGGTGTCACTGTTACTAGAACTGTACAAGATTCATCTCCAGCTTTAAGAGTGTCATGGAGTGCAGTCAGTGGAAATGGTATCACCTACCAATATGACGTGTGTTACGGTACAGCTAGTGGAACACAGTCTGCTCCTCCATCTAATGCTAACTGTGATACTACGGACATCACTGGTACATCTACCACACTGGGTCCGCTTAGTAGAGGAACAACCTACTACATCTGGGTGAGAGCTGTGTCGTTAGGAGGAAAAGACCATACAGTGACAGGAGACAGAGCATTACTTACAATGGTAAGAGTTGGTATAGAATTAAGGAAACCTGCAATATGTTTAGTTTGGTGATTTAGTGAACATGCATGTGTGTGAATGTATGGGAGTAAGTGTGTGCAGGCATGTGTGCATACATGTATGCATGTGCCAGCTGTATGAGTTATGCGAGTTGTGTGTGTGTGTGTGTGTGTGTGTGTGTGTGTGTGTGTATGTGTGTGTGTACGTGTGTACGTGTGTGTGTGTGCGTGTGCGTGTGCATGTGTGCATGTGCATGTACACGTGTGTGTGTGTGTGTATCTGTGTGTGTGTGAATGTGTGTGTGTGTGTGTGTGTGTGTGTGTGTATGTGTGTGCGTGTCCGTGTGTGTGTGTGTGTTGGGGGGGGGGGGTGCATATGCACGTTGCAAATTTAGATGGAAGAACAGTTACGTACTGCTAGCGAATACAGTGAAGCCTCCTATTCAGGACTCTTGAAAATCTAGACACCTGTATAAACTGGACATTAGGTTATGCTCCCAAATTCCCAGATACATGTGAATGACATAGTAGGTCAACCCTGAAAAATCTGGACACTCCGCAATCAGGACACTTTTGTGGTCCCTAAGGTGTCCGCATTACACAGATTCCACTGTAGTTGAAAGGTATGGTCAATTACATGTGCGACCCTATAAACTATAACCTATATGGGTTATAACATATTGCTATTGGAGATAGTGTATGTCTACACCTGTCATTCGATAAAGATGGGCGCAAGTTTATGGTCTTAAGGTTACTCTTTTAAATTGTTTGTATATGCGTATGTAGTGCCTGGACCTGTAGCCTTCCTCCAAGTGAGACCATCCACTACTATATTTGGACTGATCATAACATGGGGACCACCTTCTGGTAACAACTATCCAACTCCTGTTATCTATCGACTCAAATATCGTGAGAGACCATCTAGTGGATCACCTGGTGATTGGAGTAGTTCTGTACAGAGGACTGCTACACAGAGACAGTACACTACACCTGTACTCAAACCAGGTACTAGGTATGAAGTGGAGATTTGGACAGTATCTGCTGTAGGAAATGGATCGAGTAATTTTGGAACAGCAAGCACTCTTCAATGTATGTAGTTGCAAGACTGGTATGAATTAATCCATACTTACTTTAACACTAAATGCTATTTTCTTCTAACCTAATTTATACTTAGTACCTGGTCCAGTAACTTCCCTCCAAGTGAGACCATCCACTACCGAAATTGGACTGATCATAACATGGGGACCACCTTCTGGTAGCAACTATCCAACTCCTGTTACCTATCGACTCAGATATCGTGAGAGACCATCTAGTGGATCTCCTGGTGGGTGGAGTAGTACTGTACAGAGGACTGCTACACAGAGACAGTACACTACGCTTGTACTCAAATCAGGTACCAGGTATGAAGTGGAGGTTTGGGCTGTTACTAGCACTGGAATCAACAATGGTCCTAAGAGTAGTACAGTAGGGACTACATTCCAAGGTAACCTACTTTGGTAACTATATTTGTACATTGCAATACATTAGGATAAAGTTTTGTATTATAAGGCTGATGCTGATATATACTGGTACAATGTTTGCTATCAACAGGATGCATAGTCATTTTATAAAATGGCCCTCTTAAAAAGCATTATATTAGCTATACAAACACTTGTATTCTAGGATTAGTATAGTATGCTGGCATACAAGGGAACTTGGTTAGTAAATATCTGGTTTAGTACATTATCCTGGATAGTAAGTACTCCTCATTCTGCATGTCCTGTGTATACCTTATGTACATAAACCAGCCCTGATAGTAAGTAACTCTGATAGTAAGTACTGATTTTGTGTCCACTTTGAGGTATATATTAAGCATGCTTCGCTATGTTATGCTCTTTACAGCCCTTCTCCTGTTGCCAAACTTACTATCAAGCCCATTCGGGAAGATGATGACAGCATTTCTCTTGTCATCTCATGGGATGAACCACAAAGTGATCAGCCCATCACATCTTACGAGGGAAACTATAGGACACACACTGCTCCGACTTGGCGGAGACAATTTTCCAACATCACCAACCAGCACAAATACACCAATGTGCTGGAGGGGAAGAATCATGATGTCCGTGTGAGAGCCGTATCCAGCCTCGGCCATGGAAGATTCATCATTGCCTCTGCTCTATGTACGTATATACCGCAGTACTAGTTCACCAACTGTGTACAACAAGTATGTAATACACGGTATATACGTACGTATGTAAGTCTTGCACTGTTTGTATATTACGTATATATGTACGTGTTGCACTGTTATGGCTGCATATGCTAAGTATCTAAGGCCTTGTTTACACATAACCAGATACCTTTATAAACGTATACTTTTCAATGCGTGTACAACTTGTTTACACGAAAACGATCAATGAATGCGTTTATAGAGTATCCACTTAAGTATCCGTTTACGAAGTATCCACATTCGCTATACGTTTTCGGCGTTTTCGTGTAAATAGTCTGAGTAAACGTCTTCAAAAGTATACGTTTAACAAGGGTACGTATATCCGGATACGTGTAAACGAGGCCTAAGAAAGCATAATAAGTACTAACTACATGCACAGTGCTACACACACAAATACTCACCCCATGCATCCACACCACTCTCAAACACTCGTAAATAGACATGTATGAATGTATTGTATGGGAATTACACTAGCAGCATAAGATGTGTCCTTCCAGAGAGAGGTTTATTGTACTTTGGCCCTACAGTGTTTCGGACCTTTCACTGTAATAGTGTTTGTCTATTTACATTTAGTGAATGCATTAGCAAATCACAACAATCTGTACACATACATGCGGTGTTATCATTATGAATAGTTGCTTGTTTTTATACTGTACATATCCATTACATACCATACATACTTGTATGTATTTTATCTTTTTATTAGTGCCCTCTTTGAGTGTAGCTGAAGTAGTGTCAGTATCAAACGACAGTATATCTCTGACATGGAACAGCACTGATGCTGATGACTTCGTTGTTTACTACAAGGAGCGCACTGCATCGACCGTGTACAATGCTACTACTACAGTGTCTGAGTACAATATTTCTGATCTGGTTCCATTCACTCTTTACCATGTAACGGTTTCAGGTAGGAGTGTTCTGGGCGAGACTACCACTACCGTAGGAAGCAGAGCATCAGTGGTCAGAACAACAGAAAGTGGAAAGTTGTCAGTGTTCTACACCTTGGTCATGATGCATGTCTGCCCTTTCCCCATCCTCATCACTCACTGTGAAGTCATACAAATCAAAACAATGAGTGCACAGTTACCCCTCCCTTATATGGATCGACACCACTGGAACCACAATAACTTGTCCTGTACAGTGAAACCTCCATATTATCAACATCACTGGGACCACAGTGAGCTGTCCTGTTTATGGAGGTGTCCTTATTTCAGAGGATTCAACTGTAGACATGTCAATGTGAGGGACTTTATAATCAATGGTGTCCTGTTTAAGGAGGTTTCAGCATCTCAGAGGTGTCCTTCAAATAGAAATTTACTGTCTACAGTACGCAACTTTAAACCTGTTCTGATTTGTACAATCATATTTCCAACAGTTTGTATAATGACAAAGATTATATACAGTATAATAATACTACATGTATTATGTAATCTTATATACTCTTTTGTATTGTGGTTTCTATTATCTACGTATATATATATTCATTGTGGTACTTAATTAATATTATTATTGAGATTCTGTAATAATTGTTACATTAAAAGCTGTCTTAAAGACCACTTACATATAAAGACCACCTGTCTATAGAGACCATGCAGTAGGCTGGTTCACTGTCCACTTCACTTGTACTAATGCACTTCTCTACAAGGACTACCTGTCTAGAGAGACCACAATTGCCTGGTCCCTTGATCGGTTGTTATAGACAGGTTTTAATGCATGTTGTTAATTTATATTGCTCTGCGTAACGA